>JAMLFY010000368.1:0-38342 GCA_030441495.1 Dalbergia oliveri | reverse complement strand
AATTTTTTAATGTATTAATTTCTCATCATTTTTCTGACTAACTACAAAAAAAAAAGCCACAAAAAAAAATCGAGTTGTTTTAAGCAAAACTTGATGCACAAAGATGATACAACCATAAATAGAAGCTTAAAATTTTGTAGCATTTCTAGTGATAGGTTTGGATTTAGCTTGCTTTGGTCTGACTTGATCTTTTGGTTTGATCAAATTTGTTTGTTATTTTTTTTAATGTGACAATACATGCTGGAATATCTATATAATTTTTTACACTTGACACTGTATATGAATTAATTCCTACTTCTATTAAGTAAAAGTAAGTAATGTTTTTATCTAATATATATTTGATATCATCTTAGTTAAATTATCTGTTATGAGAACATCATTATGTTAAAATAATTACAATATGAATTTATAGTATGAAAGAAAGATCCTATAAAATACCGTCTCTTATTTCTATGAGCTATTAAATCCATAATATTTCTATATATTAAAAAGGGTAAATTATATTGACTTCTTTTGAGATTTGGTGAAATTGAGGTAACTCTCTATTTGTTTAGGTGATATTGATCTTGTACCTTGTTCATTGTGCAATAGAGGAAATATTAGTGTAATAATTTTATAAACTAGATATTAGTGAATGATTTCACAAAGGATCTTTTAAGCAAATTTTACAAATTAAGGGGAGATGACTTGAATTTCACCAATCTCTGGAGAAATTTTCCCAAAGTAAATAATTTTGTTATCATCCACATAATGTGTGAATTTAGTATCACCCGTTTCATTTATCAAAATTATTCTATAGCTAATTTCTTTTGTCATATGAATATTTATCTTATCATAATATAAAAAAAAATTATTAAGACATTAAAAACATATGTACATATAATCTATTAATTTAGATTTAATTTAAATTATTAATAATTATAAGGTGTATTAATCATTATCCCTCAATTATGTTTATATCACTTGCTTTATACATGTTTTGATATCACCGATTTGAAATATCCTTGTAATACCCTAGTTTAAATAAAAGGGCTAGGAAATTCTTTTGAATTAGGAAAGGTGTCAATTACCCTCATTTGTCATTTTGAGTCCTGAATTTCACTAAGTTTGACCTACACGTCCTTGGAGGGCTATATAATAAAATTTTCTTTAATCAAAAGTCCCTAATTGTTCCCTAGAGAAAAATAAGTTAAAGAGTGATTTTTAATGAATTTTATGAAATCCTTAAACCTTTCTTTTCGCCCAAAAGTTTATAAAATCGTTGAAATTCCGAATTGAACTAAAACCCAAAAATTAGATTTTGATTTGTTGGGATTTTGATTTTTTGATATTTTATTTGAATCCAAATGAGGGGTATTTCCTTATTTACATTTATGTTTTAAAGTTAATAGTTTGACTTAAAATTAAGAAATGTAAATATTCTGAGAACACTTAGCTGCCAAGGAAAAATATAAGGTGCAAGGGACCTTTTTTTTGCTCTTCTGTGAGTGAGCGGCACTTAACAGGAAACATAAATACCCCATTTTGGTCCTGGAACATTCAAACATTAAAAACATTACCCCTTTCACCCTAGACACAAAAAACTTCATTCCCAACCCATTTTCACCCCCCAAATCTCCATTTTCTTCCAATTATTCCAATTCTAACTTCAATCTTTCACTCCTAATTTTAAGGTATGTTGTTCTTTAATTTTACCCTTTTTCCCTTCACTTTTTTCTTGTTCTTGGGGATTTAAGAGGATGTTTATTATAAAGGTGTTATAGTGTTCTTTAGTAGGATTGAAGTTAGATTTGGGTAATTAGAGGTTAATCTAGAAGTTTATTGCTTGAATGATAGATACGGTGCCAATCTTACTTCCCAGAACTCTAGTGGTACTATTCCTGTGTCTTCTGACTTTAGGTGAGTGGGTTCACATCCGTGATTTTGTGTTGAGCATTATAACTATTTTCATAAAATTATAACTCATATCATGATTTTAGAGATTTCTGCATAAAGAATCTAAGATTAGTATTGATTTCTATGGTTTGAACAATTGATTTAAGAGCATACATATGTTTGATAAACCCATGGGACTATTGTTGATAAAATGTGTTTTTGATAAAGCTGAATTATGAGAATATGAGTTGTTATGGTTGTATGATCTCTAGAGTTATGAATTCTACTTGACTAAGTTTAAACCCTAGGATAGATGCCTTTGTTTTTAAAGTTTAGAGATGATATTGTGTTCCTTGATTAATGAATAGTAGCTATAGAGAAACAGGCTTGTGTTAATTAAATTAATCCTGTTAACCTTGGTACCAAGTAGCCCAGGGCTAGAGTATTCAGAAGAAGGGACCTAGTTAGGTATCCATTATTGTCACACTGGAACGATACATAATGCCCAGATGTGACAGAGATTTTGTTATGCTATATATATTATGCATAACCAGTAGATTGACTGTTTCTCTATTGAGGTACCTTTGGATTGTTTTATAAGATAAAGCATTTTTGGTACTCTTACACATGTTTATATTCCTATGACCATATGAACAACATTATTTATATTATTGTGATTTTTTGCATATACCTTTTGATGTCCCATAGAGGGGTTCCAGGTGAGGACTGACTGGGTTTTGGTAGCAAAACTCACCCCTTCTTTCCTTTTTCGCTATTTACAGATATAGCAATTGCCTGATACTTCCACGCCATCTTCCTCTAGGACGTTAGATTTCAGTTGTTGAGCCTATTAGGTGAGGTGTCTAGTATTTTGCCCTAGACGTGCTCTAGTGTGATGATGCAGGATTCCGGATTTTAAGTATGTTGTCTTTTGCATAATTGTGTATATTAGAATATTATTTTAGACTATATAAGTCTTTTACTTTTCATAGACACTTTGTATATAAATGACTTTTTGCATATTTCATGATAATATACCATGATACTTTGCAACGGACTATGAGAGTTTATTTTTATAATTAAGACATCAAGAACATGTGATTGATATATAAAAAGAATAAAACTATATTTTGGATCCTTTTTTGGTGCATATAGAAATGATATAGGTCATTAGGCTTATGTGAGAATGTAATTTCTCACGTCCTTACGTGCCCAGTTGATCGTGACAATCGTCATTAGTAAGGAATTGTTCCATAGCTATTTTATACATTGCCATTAAATCTACGATAATTTATTAAACAAAGGGTAAGTAATATTTTTCGTTAAAGTTTAATAATGTATCTACTCTAATAAATGTAGTTGCGAAGTATAAATATATGATAGAGATCTATATCAAATATTGAAGTAACGTAAGATTGAAATATTAATTGATAATAATTTAAATTATTAATTTTTATTACTAAATTAAAAAATTTATTTTCATTATATTAAAAATATATACATATAATTTATTCATTAAATCTATATATAAATACATTAACTACTTCTTATTAAAGTAATGATTGGTCTATATATATAAATAAGATTTTCAACAACAATACCAATTTCCATATTCAGGCATTCTTGATATAGGGTTAGACAGGAGAAAGCCGTAAAACTTATCTAGGAACACGTGTACTCAAGGTATAGATCCCAATTGCGGTTATAGGGTTTCTTTCAATTTGCTTTTGGCTTTTGAAGTTGTGTCACTCAAAAGCAGATCTTTATCTCTTCTATTTATAGAGAAATATGCAATCCTAACTAATTAGAAATTATATTCGATTTTTAAAAAAATCTTTTAGAATTTGAAAACAAATCTTTTTGAATGATATTGATAATATCCAATATATTTATCATTAGATTTCAAATTTATATTATCTGATAATATAAAACAAAATCACAAATTTAATATAGATAATATATCTTATATATATCCATATATTTAAAATTTGAATTCTTAAACAACCCTAGTCCGTTTGCTATATTCTTAGGGAGCAACCCAAGTAATAGTAAATTAAAAGTCCATATTTACTTAACTAATAGAATATGTCATAATCTTTTTGTCGCATGATATCCAAGTTGAACATAAGGCATGAACAATGTTATCCTTATATTGTTCAAATAGAATTCTCAATCTCCAAGTAGATTGATAAATCAAATGACACTGATGATTCTTTCAGTCATTTGAACATGACCATGCATCTCAATATCACCTATTAAGGCCAGAGATATCTCTTTCAAAAAGAGGAACAAATCCCATCTTGTTTGGTCACTATTTCTCCAGGAAATTGCGTTATATTCAATCACAATCTTTATAATTATCCGTTAAAGATAACGTTTGATTATGTCAAAAAATAATGTTCTTTATGTAAGAAACTGTAAACTCAGATATGAAGATTTTTGATATATTTATTATGAAATCACTTATGACATTAATCCATACAGTGGCCTCATAACGAGTCTATACTGGATCTTGTTCTCTAATAAATACTCATAAGATTAATTTTGTACCATACACATAATTATTTCATAATTATCAATAAGCTTATACTAGTCTCATATCATCACATTAATAATCAACAATGGATATATTTATTATTATATGTAACATGCAAATATAATAATAAAGAAAATGAATAAAACATCTTTCATCGATGAAAATATAACTAACAAAAAGGTCCAATAAATGGTCTAGGACATAATCACTAATAATATAACAATAAATAGATTAAATATTTCTTGTTAAAATATTGGTTGGTCTAATGAAAAAGTGATAGTAGCAATTATTTGATTGGTCCATTTTGGATAAATTGGGAGGTGAAAATAGAAATTTAAATGAGGATTGAAAGTAGAAATGATCTCAAATGATTGACATGACAGTGAATGCAATTTATTAAGACTATGGGATCGATGAATGAAAATAATTGAATAAATGAAATTGAAAGAATGGATAGAAAGACCAAATTCACCAATATCAGCCATGCATAGTGCACATGCATTCATCCTGTTCTCTTATTTGGAAGACACCGGAACATGACCAATTTCCTATCAGTATCAGTTATGTTAGATTGTATGGTTGTATAACTTAATCATTCAATATTAAGAGGAAGATGAAGGGGAAGCAGCTAAACCAATGCATTATGCCATATTTCTTAGATTAATAATTCCTTTTTTCTTCATATATTCATCAAATTAATTTAATTGTTTCAATTGATATTATATTTAGAATACATTTTTCTTATACCCACTTCTGGTTATTTATTAAAATCCTATCCTTGTAATTGGAATTTAAGTCTTTAGGATCGGTTTAATAGAAAAATTTTGGAGATTGTGCATAAAATTATAAGTTTAAATCTCATTGTGATTAATATAATTTAAGAAGTAATAATAATAATAATAAAAGAAAATTCATGACTTGATTAACACATTTTAATATGTAAATTCTTCATGGATTTGTGTACCAAAAAAAAAATCCTCGTGGATCATGATAATATGCATGCATGTCTCCTTCCACGTAAGCATGGAGTAAGGGAGTCTAGCGTAAAGTTATAAACATAAGAAGTTTGGAAAGAGAATAGGTCGAATGGGAAAAGACCACCTCATGTATATTTTAACGAAGATGATACATAACTATCATTAAACTTACATTATTCACTTATATTAAGTTAAAAGTTATAAATCAATATATAAAAAGTTATAAACTAATAATAGAATAGACGTGAGTTCAACATATATTCTATATAAGTTAATATAAATAACACACCTCTTTTATTTTTTTTTCATGTGTATATTTTTTAGGCTTTTTAAAATAAAAAAAAACTAAGAGCAGAAGTCAAGAGATGGCCCTTCCATGCGTAAATTAAACATGGGAGGATCCTTCCGTAGAGGGAATAGAAGAAGGACAAGTGTATTTGAAAGAGTAATGTTTTTTGAAAATATAATTTAAGGTAGATCCTTGTCTAATACACTCTAATTTATTATTATATTGATTAAAATTCACATCTCATCTAATAATATTATATTAAAGAGGGTGTATAATATGTTGAAAAAATATTATTTATATTCATAAGACGTTAGGCTCATGCTGCAAATAACACAACTTATGCATGCTCCCATTAAAAATAACTTTTTTTTTTTAACAAAATAACATTTCTTTGCTTGGAAGTAGGAGGAGGGCATATATATATATATGCCTTTTTGGCGCTTCTTGGCACTCACAAGTCACTACTCACAACTCACGAGTGAAGGCGCAAAGTGCTCTCTCTCTCTAGATTGCCAGTTGTACTTGTTCGGCGGCCGCTGCTGTTGCTGCCTTGCCTCCAATCAACTCTACTTGCTGTTCTGTCCAACTCACTCTCAGTTTCAGTCTCAGGTGCTGCTTCCCTCTTTCCATTGCAACACCATTGCAAAATGTTCTGTTCTGTTTGCTGGACTGCAAATCTAATCTCAAGTTCAAACATGTCCTGCTTTATTTTCAATTTATTTATTTATTTGTGTGCTTCAATTTTCAGCCTTTCTCACTTGGATCTCTCGGATTCTTTCTCTGACCGACCGACTCTTTGTGTTGTGGTCTTGGTTGTGGGGAGGTAAATTAGGGTTTTTCTTTATGGTATCATGTTTATGCTATGCTATGCTATTCTTACCTTGTACCCTTTTCTTTCAAAAAGCTGTATAACTTAATGAATCATTATTCTATTCAATCGTTTTAAACATGTAATAATAACGTATGCGGTATGTAGCTGACGCTTATGGATCTATGCAAAGACTCAGACTCGTGGGAGAAAAAGGATGAGAGTTATATTCCTGTTGCTGTTGGTACAAAAGGGAAACGGAAGATGTTCCTCCTACGGCTGAGGCTAAGGCTAAGCTGCCAGATCCCACTGATTCTCTGGTTCCAATTACTCCTGAAGTTGTCAGGGAGAATGGGGACTTTCCCTCGACATTCAATCCCCTCTCACAGTAGTGAGGAAACAACTCAAAGAAGCCTGCATTGACTCTGAACTCAATGTCGCTGGCACTAATAACAGTGCTTTTGTTGATAATGATAATGGCAGCCCCCGGACACCCAAGGATGGTGTTTTTGACCCCTTTGCACCTGGTCCTGACAAAATGGCACAGGCGCCCCAGGGTAAAAAGTATCTTGATGAATTAAGGATCAGTGTTGCCCGGCGACTTGATTTTGATCCCTCTTTTGATGCCTTTCATGATGCAGAGTCTCTTTCAGATCAGGACATGTTTGGAATGTGTATAGAATCTTTTGCAAGTTATTGTTTCAAAGCAGACTGAGGGAGTTTTTGCTCAAATGTCAAATGTTGAATATGCTTCAGATGAATGCAAAACTCCTCCTTCCCCCTCTCCAATTCTCTGGGATTTCTGATACTTGTCCTGGTGCACCAGTCAAAGTGAAACCAGCAGGTAAACCAAGGACTATTCAAGTGGGGCTATGCAAGAAGCTCGAATTTTGACTCAATGGTGCCTGGTTTTATATATATATATATATATCCCAGATACATATTCCATTCATCCATGACTTCATTCTGTGCCCCGTTAATTTTGATGTACTTCATGTTCCCTGTATCTCTAATTTATAGCTTAGCTTGTTCTGGATAATGTATTCTTACATGGAACAAATGCATCTGACCAAGCTGATAGATATTACAGGTACATTGTATAGCAAACTATTGACCCCTAGTTTATTTTACAATGAATTATGCTTCAAATAGATTATTTTTATTTTTATCTATTCTGCTCGGTTCAATTCTATTGCAAGTACGCTTTTGAATCATGTTACTAAACTAATTTTAATATCATTTGTTGAATGCTATCGTTCAGGCTTGATTGTTAATTTCTTTCTGTTCAATTGGTCAGGTTTGTTTCAATCGATTGATCTGTTGTTTCAGATATAGGCTATAATAACAGTGATTTGTGTGATTGTTAATGTGAATGCCTAAATATTTACATATCGATGTAATTCATCCCTCTGGAATGTCACCTAGTAGTTGGAATGATGCATGACCTTCTTTTCTTTTCCTTCGTCTGACCCCTATTCAAAAAATTAAAAAAGTAACCAACTTCTGTTGGGTTGCAGTGATTTACTTTCATATTTAGCAAATTGCTGGTTCGTATATTTTTTTCAGGGTAGAAGGTCGCCAGGGTCGGTCTAAAGATTCTTATCTTTGATAATCTGGGACTCAAATGTCGATTGAGAAATTCTTGTAAATGTGTGAATGTGAGGAATGGTCAGAATTTAGTTCTAGTAGAGCAAAAACTTATGTAAGAGTTCTCTCTATGTTTCTGTGCAAAAATTAAACAAGGCAACAAGAATGTGTTTTGCATTTGAAAAATGCTAAATACACATCTCTCTGTTAGATATCCGTCTCTAACATCTGCTTACGCAGCGTGATGTGAGGGTAAGTGAATCTATGTAACATTATTGTTTGCTTTAACTGTTTTTTTTCCTTCCCGTCTTCCCCCGCTTTGTTTCTGGCATTATTTTCATGATGGATGTTTATTGAGTGGGATGGGCTCCGTTGCTTGTCGCTGGGAATTGTTATTTATTTATTTTTTATTATTTTCAATGATACAAGTTCGTTAATCAATATATAAAGACTAAAGAGTGCAAGGGTTTGCAAGGGTTTTAGTTACAACCAATGTACTGAACCTGAGCTTCTATTTTCAACACTACATTTTCTGGGACTGAAACGACACACTCCTCAGAAGCGACAGCCGGCACATGATGCCGACCACAAAGAAAGATTTACAGCCAGCGAGAATTATTAATTTAGTTCATGAAAAATTATGAGATTGATAAAATAGTTCTTAAAACAAATTATATTTACTCATGACTCTTTATAGATATATTCTGTTTGATAAATTTATTCAAACATCAACTGCTATCTATTTTCATTATAGGGTTATTTTGTGAAATATAATCTTTTAAAGGATAAAATGATTGTCTTGTAATATTAATTTAGTATAAAATGAACTATTTTTTTAAATATATGATATTATGAGACTAAAATAGTGATTTTTATAGTGCAAACTTGTCAAAATAAAAATATAATCACTTCTATTAATAAAAATGTAGGTCAATTGACCTTTAGCTAAATTTGTCAAATAATGTGAATTTTTTTGAGCGTAATGGATAAATATAATTCCTTTTGAACGTTATTTTATTAGTAAAATAATCTTTAGGTGGTCAAAATGATAGTTCTCCCTTCCAACCATGATAGTATTGCTAAAGGAAAATTACTTGTGTAAACAAATGGCTAACCTAAGTTCGTGCTACTCATTTTATGATTGATGCCTTTCTTTGATTTTAACAGGACCAATTTATTTACCCGTATATATATACACACAAGACACATTTTGTTTGATTCTTCCTACTAAAAAGAACCACTCTCCGTAATAATAGATCAAGCTTATTGACGGAAAAGAAGATTGTTTTTCCAACCAAAGCCGAAGTGTATATGGAGCCAAGCCAACTCCCTATAACGTTCCTGATTCCTGAGCCGTTCATTACTTTAGCTTATCTACTATTTACGTCCACCAACCACCATTATATCATATGAGAATGCACCAAAGCAGCACTAAAGAGGAAGATTCCCCCATGCACCAAAACAGCAGACAACGGAATGCGGAAAACAAGTTTTAGCTGCTTGACGAGTAGATTCTCCAACAACTTTGGTCCAAAAGATCAAGATTTTAAAGCTTTGAAGTCATGGAAACCCAGCCCTCCATTCACTGTTTTTGAGCAGCATGTCTGCCATATCTTCCACCAAGCACCTCTTTATCTATCCGCAGCACCTCATTCCTCCACCATTTTACAGTGTATTTTCCCAACATACCTCTGCCCCATCTGTACCGTTGGGCTTTAGCCAGAATGGTGGAAGCCTTGATCAAACCCAATCCGTTGCAACAAGAGCCAATTTCCAAGGGTTAGAAAAATGAAAGAATGTGGACAGACCCTAAAGCAAAGCTTCAGCCAGCAAATTTAACTGTAGTATTCGGCACTGCCAGATTGCGGTGAAGCTGTTAGCTATGCTCAGAGGAACGAAGGCAGCATCATGGTTTTCTGCAACACAGTCTCAAATTGCTTCATTGGGAAATTATAAAATTATAAAATGCTAGTACCAACAAATATGTATAACGCACCAAATACAAAAACACATTATGTATGAACCAATTAAAACATTTCAGCAGAATACCAATATCATGTTGATAAAATTAACATCAAGGAATGAAAGAAATCTCCTCTTGTAACATAAAAATGAAACACATATAGCAGAAAGAAAAGGAGGTCGCCCTAAAGAAGTAAGCATTATGGTTAGGTACATAAAATGGATATGGTAATAGCAAATAAAATCCCAAGAGCTGCCTGAGTGGGAGAAAGAGGAGAATAAATCACAATTACAAACAAGGCAAAGAGCAAAGTGAACATATAAAATAAAAATTGAACTTAAACTAACTTAGTCTACTATATAAAGTCTAGATCCACTCCTAAACTGAAAATGAATAATCAAAGTTTTGTCTTGTATTGGCACTCTTGGTTCCCAACCGCTCTATTGGAAAGGTTCACCGTAAAATCACAAGATGTGGAGGATACCACGTGGACTTTGATAAAGCCTAAGATGCTGACTTTGCCTGACATTCTCAAGAAAGTGTTAAGAGGTAATGTACCAGATATGACATCAGAGTAAACCTGGGAATTCGAAAGCAAACGGTCAGCCATAATGGTGAGGGTGAGGTTGAATCCCTTGGTCTCATCGGAAGAAATCTCTCCAGCAGGGATAGGGACTTCGCCACCAGCTGCCCTCTGTAATTGAGGTGGGCAGTGCTGTTTGAGTACTTGAATCCCACCTTGTTTGGGTTCTTCACTGAGACATCCACATCCAGGGTCACGTTCAAATCTACCCTTAGTTTTGCTATATCCAAGCTCACATTCAAGTCATCTAGCTTCATAGAGTCCACTGTGTTAACGGGATGCTTGGCTTTGAACACCGTCAATGCTAGTATCACTATTAGCAATACAATTGTGAGCACAACACCTGTCACCACCACACACACTTTTCTCCCCTTACCAGATTCCACTTTCATTCTGCTTTCTCCTTATCAATCTACAATGGCAAGCAAATGTGATGTTTCAGTTAAAACAAATACAAGGTGATTCATGATATACCAAGTATTGATATGATACCAAATATCTGACTCTGAGGCATAACCTTTTTTCCATTTTGGATTCTTATATGCATGTAATGAATGTTTAAAGGAAAATATAACAATTTACAGGCAACAGAGTTGTCCTTTCCAGCGATATGCCCAATTATCATATCTAATAAATGAGTGACTTAGTTTGCAATCAGAAATTTTATTTTCCTTTATAGTGATATTTCTAACAAACACAAAAACCATGATACAAAAGCCACGTGCACATCCATAATGAAGTGCCAAGCTGAGGAATTTAAAAATTGCTGGTGTCGTGTATATTCCTGGTATACTGCCTGGATCTTCATGAACTCTAGTCTCTAAACAACAGGCATGTAATCACTCCCAGATTATTGGTCTGGCCAACAGAACTGAAATTAAGCTTTTAATGTTAGTTTGCCTTAGCAATAGTCTCTATGCTATAGGCATGTAATCACTCTACCCTTAGTTTTGCTATATCCAAGCTCACATTCAAGTCATCCAGCTTCATAGAGTCCACTGTGTTAACGGGATGCTTGGCTTTGAACACCGTCAATGCTAGTATCACTATTAGCAATACAATTGTGATCACAACACCTGTCACCACCACACACACTTTCTCCCTTTACCAGATCCTACTTTCATTCTGCTTTCTCCTTCTTATCAATCTACAATGGCAAGCAAATGTGATGTTTCAGTTAAAACAAATACAAGGTGATTCATGATATACCAAGTATTGATATGATACCAAATATCTGACTCTGAGGCATAACCTTTTTTTCCATTTTGGCTTCTTATATGCATGTAATGAACGTTTAAAGGAAAATATAACAATTTATAGGCAACAGAGTTGTCCTTTCCAGCGATATGCCCAATTATCATATCTAATAAATGAGTGAGTTTGTAATCAGAAATTTTATTTTCCTTTATAGTGATATTTCTAACAAACACAAAAACCATGATACAAAAGCCACATGCACATCCATAATGAAGTGCCAAGCAGAAGAATTTCAAAATTGATGGTGTCGTGTATATTCCTGGTATACTGCCTGGATCTTCATGAACTCTAGTCTCTAAACAACAGGCATGTAATCACTCCCAGATTATTGGTCTGGTCAACAGAACTGAAATTAAGCTTTTAATGTTAGTTTGCCTTAGCCATAGTCTCTATGCTATAGGCTGTAAGCACTCTAAAACCGTCAATAGGCATTTCCCTTTGGAATATATTTGAGAGTTTGGGTTTTGGAGCCCCCCCCCACAAAAAACCCAAACTCACAAGATACCCTTAACATGAGTTAACTGCACCATCATCAGTCCATCACTTAGCTCTTGAAAGTTTTGGTTAGGGATATTATTACAAACACGGATCAATACTTATACACCAATTACTTCGAAGTGCATGATGACCCCAGAGGAGCAGAACCCCCCACCCAAGATTATTTGTTTTTTAGGGTGCCATCGTTGTAGTATTAATACAGAAACGAAGGCCTAATGGCAGGGCCTCTATCATGTTAGATGTTACTAATCACTAATTCTTTCTCTCTTGTTTCCTGTTATAGGTTTGTCAATATCTATACCAATTATGCGCAGTACGAGATGTTTATGACAAGAAAGAGTTAAAGCTAGGAAGTGTAAATTTTAGAAAGGAGATAAATCAGAAAGAGAAAAATACTGTGTCAGAAATCGGAATATAGCGCCAGTACGTCATATGGACAAAGAAATAAACAAACATAAAAGCAAGAGAAAGAGATATGGCATTGGTACAAGTAAATGATTGACATACCAGTGAATTGAAGCTTGAAATTGAGGCTATCTTGTCTGGGTTGGGTGTTGGTCGATCGTCAATGCTAAAATCCCTCTAAAAGCAATCCAATCCTAAGGATCAAGAGTCAAATCCAAGCATTCAGACTAGTTAGGACACATATTTACAAACCCTAAAGGCAACTCCAAAGGTACTACGTCAGTAATGTCATATGATCACAAAGAAGAGAGGCTAGGCTAGGCTAGGTGTTCATCGAGTATGTAATGTAATGTAATATATGTATGTATGTATGTATGTATGGGTTCACTCACAGGCTGGCCTTTCTGGTCAACGGCTAAAAACCAATAACTGCCATTAAAAGCCAAGTTTGCCAAGTGCCTACAGCTAAACATCAATCAACTATAGTTTGGCTAACATGGCCTCCGCCAACCTCGATAATGGCTCTACCTGATAGTGATAATGACATCATTTTTCTATGCAAAATGATGATTGCAGGAAAAGTCCGTAAATAAATCTTCCTGACCACTCGTTTTCTTTGCGGTGTGTTTTGGGTGGGGATAGAAATGAGGGCTGATTCATGAAAGTTCATCCCATTTTTTACCTCTAAGATGGCTTCTATGTTGGGTTTATTCTTTAATTGGCCGTGTAGAAACTTTAATGAAATAGAATTGAATTGATTGAATTTATTTTTATTATGAATTGAATTTCGTCAGAAATTGAATTTGAATTCTATATTTGAATAAATTAGTAAATTAACAAATTGAATTTAATTCCTTAATTTGAATGATTTAAAATAAATTAATTTAATTATTTTTACTATTTTATCTTTAATTAATAGGTTAAAAAGAATATTATATTCAAATAGAATTATTTGATATTTTTATTTGTTGAATTTAATTTCACACCAAATCATACGCTTTAGATCTATTTAAATTTTTAGTTTTGTTATATTTTAATTCTATGAAAATTCAATTCCTTCATTTAAATTGATTTAAAGCATTGAAATTCAAATTCAATTCCTTAATGGAATTGAATTTAAGATTTCAAACGCCTTGTAAGTGTATACACAATTGTTATGAACTTTATCTCACAAAGCATACAAAATTCAACTTGACCAAGATAAAAGAGATAGAGAAAAACATGAAAGAAAGTGACGGATATTTATATTTTTTTATTAGAAAAACTTTAAGACAAAATATAATTGTGTATACTTAAGAACTGAATACTCATCCGATCTCTAAGAATTTAAAAATTTTATATTGATTCCTTAGAATTTAAATAAGAAGATAAATTGACACTTCACATATACTCGTAAAATTAAAAAAATATAGTATAAACATGTATGAATGGATAAATTTGTCTCTCTCCATATTTTTTTTTTAAGAGATTTATATAAGATTTTGAAATTTGAATAATAATTTATCTTCCAAAATATTTTTTAGGGACATTTTGACTATTTAATCAACACTTATATAAACTGCAGAAACTAAATTTCTTGCTGTGATAGATGGTTTTAGAACATATAAACTGTCTTCAAGATCAGCCTTGCCAATCTTCTGAAAATTAAGGGCCTGTATAAGACAATGGTTATCATTGAAAAGAAATTGTGTCTGTGAAGAGGTAGTAGCAGCAGAAACAGAGACAAGATTAACTTTAAATGAAGGAATGAAGAAAACATATTTAAGAGTAAGATTAGGTAAAAGTTTAATGTCTCCAACCCCTTGAACATGAACTTTGGAATGATCAGGGAGTAAAACAAATGTGTTTATGGCAGGTGTTATATAGTTAAAAAAATTTGGAGAACAAGCAATATGTTTAGTGGCTCCTGAGTCAACTATCCAAATATTGTTAAAGGAGTTGTGAGTTTTATGAACAGCATTATGAATAATACCTCCCAAGGAATTGTTGGAACTGTCACTCGGATTTGCAGCTTGTGAAATCTGGGTGGTTAGCATGGAAAGCAAGTTCTGATACTGTTGTTCAGATATGCCAAGTGTTTGTACAGTCTTGGGAACTTCAGAAACTTGATTGACATTTGGTGTAGGATTCTTGGATTTTCCTTTGTAAGCAGGAGGGTAGCTGTGTAGCTTGAAACACTTTTCTTTGGTGTGACCAATCAGGCCACAGTATGAGCACTAAGGTCTGTCTTCCCTTTAGACTTGAAGTTGTCACTGTTAGGCTTTATAGCAAAAGCCATTTGTGTGTCTTGAGTAGCAGAGGAAGATTGACCCACTGGCCTTTGCTTCTCTTATTGAAGAATTAGGGAAAAGACCTTGGTCACATCAAGCAAGGGTTCTTGAAGCAAAATTTGTCCACGAATTGAAGAATAACTTTCATTGAGTCCCATAAGGAAAGAAAGAAGATATTCTTCTTTGACAGAATCAAGGAGAGGCCTAAAGCCTCGACAAGTGCAGTTGCACAAGGGTTTGGAAGAATTTAATTCCTCCCAAATACCTTTCAGTTTAGTCTAGTATTGGCTAACAGAAAGAAAGCCTTGAGTGAAAGTCATTAACCTTTTTCGAAGTTCAAAAGCTCGAGGGCCATTTTGCTGTTTGAATCATGTTTGAATGTCTTGCCAAACTTCAGCAGCAGAATTAGCAAAGATATGCTTTCAACAATGTCTTTGGACAGTGTCTTGAGGATCCATGACATGATAATTTGGTTGTTCTGGTCCCAAGAAGCACAAGAGGCGGTTCTGTATGATCTGGTCTTGGAATGGAACCATTGATGAAGCCAAATTTGTTCTTGATAGAAAGAGCAATGGTCATGGACCTGCTCCAAGAAGCATAATTGTCTGAAGTGAGCGCCTGGGTTACAAGAACAAGACCAGGGTGATCAGAATGATGCAGAGCATAAGGACTGGATGCATCATCAAAAGGTGGATTAGAAGCCATGGCTTCAAGAATGACACAAAAGCTGCAAAAAAATGCAGAAGAACACACCAAGAAGGTGGATTGAAAGAGTGTGAGAGAAGGGAGTGTGAAGAATTATTCAACTGATACCATATTGAATGAAAAATTACTGAATAACATTGAATGATTTTATTAAGCAAGTGAACTTTTTACTTATACATGCACAGAGGCAAGGCTAAAAAGGAGCGGGAGAGTAACTAACTAATCAACATAATTATTACTTTGGTTCTAACCAACTGACTAGACTTGAGTTTAACTAACTGTAATTGGTTAACTCTGATAGATTTAGTTTCTTTTTGTTGTCCTGAGCCTTAGGGCCCTCCACATTACAAAAAAAAAAAAAAAAACATGGATTCCTACATATTTTTATGATCATTAATGCTATATATAACAAGTTTAAGCTATTGTTAAACTTGTTTCCCACAAATTTTTATGATCATTAATGCTATTAAGTATGAAAAGCATTACAATGAAACTGTGCAAATTGTATTTCCACCAATAGCATCCACCCTTTAAGGGAGAACATGGAGGACTCACAAAAGGAAGTTAAAAAAAACCTACATGTAATTAACACTGTTCGTAAAATCAATTCTTGTATCTAGTTTTCATATTAAATAATATTTCCCCTTCCTTCAACAATGTAACTAGTTTTTCTGCATGTATAAGTTGTACAATACTTGTGCCGAATAGTATAATTCACTTAGTACAACTGAAAATAAAGGGTACTAGTGCAGATTGCACATTGGGAGGATAACTGCTTTCTCATCTCAAGTTTTGTAGAAAAGATGACGTGATACGGAAGATTTGTGCTTCAGGAATTCAAGCATGAGGCCTAAGTAAATAGGGATATATACAGCATTTTGCCTATATAGATGAATCTTTTTTTCATGACCACCTTTTTGAATCCCAGATTCAACACAATGATAATGTGCAACTGGATAAAACAGAGTTGGTTGCTAAGTAATGCTAACATTAACATCTTCTGGTTTGCCTCTTCTCTCCCCCGTTGCTGTGTTAGCCAGAAAGAGATCTACTTTAAAACAATGCAGTGAACAAGATTTTGTATTTGGGGAAGAATTTTGACTTTTAGCTCCAACAGCAACACATATACTCGTTATTTATTTGTTTGTTGCTTGGAGCACAACTTCATCTCCAGTCTTCCGTACTTAGCTTGCAAAAATTGGTGAAGTCATGTGGTTTTTCCTCTCAGGGGTTTGAGAATCTGGAACGAACAGAGTAAGGTTTCATCCACGCACATCAGAGCACCCGCATTATTGAACTCTCCACAATAGTTTGGTGCCGAAAATATGGTAACTAGCTGCCTGTCTGCGAAGAATTGGTAACCGTCTTCAACCACCTGTGAAACAAGTTGTGAGTCAAATCAAAGGACAATGGCTCAATGGCCAGTGCAAATCCAATGGAGAATGAACGTGTTGTTTCAAAACATTCAACAACAAGAGAGGACGATGCATGGATGTAACTTAATTGAAAAAGGAAGAAGAGAGGAGAGTGAATTTAGATGGTTGACGAATGAAAATTGGACAGGTAAGCAAGGAAGGACCTGGTGAGCCCGGCATATAAGATCGAGATCGTGTTTCTTCAAGAACTCGGCAACCTTATCTGGGCCAAAGGTGTAGGAAACACCCCTGTCATTCTCGCCCCACCCTCTGATTTCTGTGTCTGGATCCGCCCAAAGGAGGTCACACAAGAGGCCTTGGTCTGGCACGTCCGCGGGCCTTTCTATGGCTTTGATCTGATCCAAGTTCTCCATCTCGGGGGAAAGCCCACCATGCATGCATAGGATTTTGTCATCTATCACTGCAGCTACGGGCAAGCAGTTGAAGCAATCTGTGAATATCTTCCATAGACGAACACTGAATCTCCGCTTGCACTCGTCATAAAACCCATATATTCTGTTGATAGAGGCACACTCGTGATTTCCTCGGAGTAGGAAAAAGTTCTCTGGATATTTAATCTTGTACGCAAGGAGCAGACATATTGTTTCTATGCTCTGTTTTCCTCGATCCACGTAGTCCCCGAGGAATAGGTAATTGGATTCCGGCGGAAAACCACCATACTCGAATAGTCGCAACAGGTCTGGGTATTGCCCGTGTATGTCGCCTGCAAATGCAAGCACACCCATATTATTACCATGTGATGTGATGATATGATCAAATCAAACTAAAACCATAACCATTCCATCCATTAATTAAGCGTTCATTCCGTTACACATGATTAGCAAATGCAAGAAATGCAATTTTCAATATCGTTTCTTCCTTTCTCTCTGCACTTCAAGCCTATAGAATTGGAATAGTTCTCTTCTCATATACAGACAAAGATATTCATCCATGGATGAAATCGTGCTCGTTTCTCACTCTGAAATGCCGGTTACTGTTATTATCCATATTGTATTATATCTATGGCAGGCCAGCCAAATATAAAGCCCAATCAAATCCTGGGATGCGTATTATCTACATGCATATGTGCATTTTGCCATTTAAGCAGGCAAAAACAAATAAAAGGACCCAAAAACCAAAAAGTTATATGGCAACCAAAAAGACAAGTTGGTATACCACAAACGTTAATGGGAGCTTCCAACTCGAGCAGATTAGGCTGGCTGAGGAAGACTTCTTTCGCCGTGATGCAAAGGTTGCGAATTTCTGACTCTATCAGTTGAATTCGTTTGCCTCTATTCTTCCTTGGTTCCAAAAGCCTCTCTATCAAGCCATCCAATTCTTCCATTCCCTGATTCCTCTACTGCTCTCCCGTCTCTGATCTAAGTTTTATCTCTTTCTATCAGATATATTATTGTTTTTCCTAGACGTTATACTTATTCTATTCTATGGTTTTCTAACCATTCTATGAGGTGGATCGCAGAATGTGAAACGGGGAAGGGAGAAGAAATTAAGGATGATATTTTATGCGATATAGAAGAAAGAAAAATTCCAAAAAAATCGCAGATTTTAGGATATATTTGGGGTATGATTTTGCTTTATCAATTTGACTTTTTCTATGGCTGAGAAGCTGAGGATCTAAAGTTTCCAACTTAATGGAAGGGAGAAGAGGCATATTGCCTCCCTAACTAAAATTAGGAAGGAGGAATCAGTTTCATGTGCTTATTTAGTAGGAAGATAAAAGCCGTTCCATTCCCCCGAAAGTGCCTGTACAATTGAGTTGGGACTTGGAAGGCATCCCATGCAGCATGAGTTGGTTTGCAAATTAATTAACAAGGTCATTAAGTGACGTATGGTATTCATCATGCAGCTATGATTCTATCAACCACAAATATATCGACTTAAAGCTATCAAACTTTTACCACCAAATAAAAGTGAGCTGAGGACTTGGGCTTAATTGAGCTTTTAAGTGATGATTATGATGTTGGGCTTCAATTTCATAGAAGCGGAGTGGTAGCGGTTGCTCCGGATGACAAGATCCGCTGAGGAGAATGAGCCGTGAAAAGGGGGACGATTATGTAAATGGAGCGCGCCTTAGCCGTTCATTTGTTTTAGTTCAATGTAAAAGAACGGTTACACAAGTTGTAAGAAGTCATGGAGAAGGATGGTTATTTCCCCAAAGATGAATCGTGGTAACTTTACATGTTCCAGACGGTTAGTAGGGAGTCATGAGTTGTGCTAGTATTGATATAAAAGGTGAAAGAAGAAAGGAAAAAGGGCACAAGATCACATATACACAAAATTTCAATACTTTGTTTTAGTTTTCGCTTTTCTTTTCCTTTTAGGTGTAGTTTTAGAAGTAGATTATCAACCTTGTAATTTATGTTTCCATGTTCTTCAGGATTGTTGTTGATGTTGTACCTTTTATCATCAATATCCAATCATATTTCCATTCCTAAGTCCAAAGCTTATTGTTATTAGTATTTGGAGAACTCATAGCCAAGAGAGATTCCCTCCTTGGTGTAATTGCCCACGCTTTGGGATCAATTATAAATTTCATTTCTTGGCTTTGTTTGCCTATTTAACTTAGCCAACTAAAATTTACCACAACATATTTTTGGCATGCCCAGTGGGACCAAAAGGATTGATATTGCGAAGTTCCAATCTCCAGGTTTGGATTATCAGTGGCGCAAGGAGTTACGCTTAAGAAGATGAGTACTCCTGGTGCAATGTCGACGAATGCTAAACATGGAAACCGAAAGGAGAAGACAGCATGGTTAGTACTAGGTACACGAAGGCTCAAGTGTGCCAAATGTTGCCCTTCTGCTGAAAGAATGGAACTCCATCTTTAACGTCCCTAAAAATAATAAGGATAAACAGCCCATGACTGTATCCGCATCGTTTATTATTCAGGAGATGGAGTTGGGGTGAATGATGTGATGCTTAATGTGTCAAAACAACTTCCTAAGATTGTGTAACCGATGGTGATGAATGTTTTACAAGGAAATGGAATTATTCCTAAAATGGGAATGATGTTGTATGATGTTCCAGGAACTTTCCCTTCACAACCGTATGCAAACCCTGGGGGCAAGTCAATTTGGTTAGGAGGCCTATGAATGCAACAGGGTATTTAGGCTTACCACCATTAGGCAATGACAACCACGGCTTGCATGTCGATTGCCGTGGAACATGCCACCCAGAGCAAAATGTGTTAAGCGGATGTAATGCAAAAGGACAATGGGCCATGGTTCCATATTCAATGGTACCCCAAGGAGGAGGTCCGCCTATGGGTCCTGTGAATTATGGTACTGGCCCTAATCAAGGGTTAAACTATACTATCCCGGACAGGATTAGCCGTGAATGCACAATTACCCTTATGATGCATGATCAAGGAGGATTGAGGCCAAGGCAATCGGCTTTGACTTTGAATAACCCAGTTTCTAGAGAAGGGTTGGCCCTCAATTGCTAGATCCAAATGTGATTGCAGAGGCCATGAGAAGATATTTTAGGGTAGAGTTGAAGCCGTTGGAAAGACCCATCTATAGGAGGCCTTACCCGGAGTGGGTGGATAAGGTACCTTTTCGCGTGGCTTTAGAGTACCTGACTTTGTTACATTTTCAAGAGAGGATGGAAGATCATCAATGGAGCACGTGAGTAGATTCTTGGCTTATGTGCAGAAGCTGGACAAAATGAAGCTCTACGGCTTCAATTATTTCCTTTGTCCTTAACTTGCATTTTTTCTTGGTACTTATCCCTGCCACCTAATTCAATTCATAATTGGATGGACATGGAAGGCGTATTTCATGACCGTTTTTATAAGCCATTGCCAGAGGCTTCAATCTTAGATTTTTTGGGATCAAACAACAAGTGAATGAACCGGTCTTTGATTTTATAGAAAGGTTTAGGAAGATAAGAGGCAAATGTAGTGTACAATTGCCAAGACGAATGCACATCCATAACCGTGAACAATATGCACCCACAACTTGAAAAATTAATTGTCTCAGAGTATGGTGATCTTAATCAATTGGCTTGGAAGGCTTCCAGAGTGGAACAATTCATTCATGAAAGAGACCAAAGGCGTTCAAACAAGATTAGTGGTAAGGCTTCTTAGTTTATTTCGTTGTTGAATGTGAATTTGATGAAGAATTTTGTGAGGAGCAATTGTCATTAGAAGGAGAAATAATGGCAGCTGAGATAGTCAAGGGTAAGCCTTATTCATGCCCTGCACTAACTCGACTAAAGGAAAAAAGAAGTTTAGAACCTAACAGAAGGAAGGATATTTGTTTGACATAACAAAAGCTGATCAAATCTTTGATTTTTGTTGAAAGACAAGAAATTGAAGTTGCCTAAGGGATACAAAATTCCTTCTCCTAGCAGTTGAAGAATAGAAAATATTGTAAATGTCATAACTCTAACTCTCATTCTACTATCAACTGCTTAGTTTTCAAGAGTGCTATTCAGAAAGCATTGAAAGAAGGTAGACTAAAATTGCCTGAAAAGAAAGCACCAAGCATGACAATTGATATAAATCCTTTTCCCATGGTTGTGATCAATATGGTATTTGTGTCTGATTAAGCCGTGGCGAAAAGAATGGCAATAAGGAAGAAGTGAAGAAAAACATGAAGATGTGAAACCAAAGTCAGTGATAACTAAGGGAGATTCTAGCAAAGGAGGCGAAGCCATCACATTGGCATAGCCAAAGAGGACAAGTGTCAGAAAATCGAAAGGCCAAAGGAAGAGTGTGTTCAATTGGTTGAGTTTCCAGTAATCAAGTCAATTACACTGGTGGCAAAATGTCCAACAAGTTAACAGCATGGTGGGCCGATTCATGTATGAAAGGAATAGGATTCAAGGTTTTGGCTATCATAGGAATATACCTCATCCAAGAAATTTCCAGAGGAAGTTATGTTAATACACGACTACCTCGAGACTTGCCATCACTTGCCTAAGGAAAATAAGCGAGCGTGGAGTTGAACTACAGAAGAGGATACCGGTCATGAAGATTATTGTGAAAGATGATGCAAGTTTTCAGTCCCCAAGGATGGTAAACTGAAGTCTCATCTAATCAATCAGGATGGACTCCAGTTGAGAAAATAAGAAGAAAGAGCCACAGACGGAACATAAGCTACTCACTAAGTCTCAAAAGTGTCAATTGCAAAGGAAGAAAGCTTTTCTAAAGGTAAAGGAAAGACTAGAATCTTTAGAGAAGGGAAGAGCTATTGATGTGGAATTAGCATGATGAAAGAAGGAGAAGCAGAAACCATGAAAGCCAGGAGTTGTCCCTTGGTGAGTCCTCACAGAAAGGCTTAGAGAAGCAGTACGTGGGAGAGGAGACTGACGATGATAGTGAAGAAGATGAATTTTTGATTATTGCCAATGATGAGGATTTGGAGATGATGGTTGTGATTGGAGTTTTGCCTTCATAATTTCTGGGTGAAGAAGGACAGGTTAATGCTTTAGGGAGATGTTATGGTGAAGAGGCTAAATATATTTCTATCATAACTGAAAAAGAAAAAGAAGATCAATGCAAAGGGAAACCAGTTATAGTATTTGAAAAGACCAGAGAAACCTTGCCACTTGAAGCCGTCTACATCAAAGCTTTGATTGATGGAAAGTTGATTTTGCGGGTTTTAGTTGATGAGGGCGATTATGAATGTTATGCCCTTAGGAGTGTGGGAAGACCATTGCAGACGTAAAGGAAACTAACATGAAGATGACTAATTTCATGGGAGGAACTACCATAGCTATGGGAATCTACATCGTTGAACTCACTGTAGGTTCTAAAACGGCTAATCAGTGTTTTTGTGGTAGATGCTAAGCCGGATACTCTCTTTTGTTGGGGCGAGACTGGATACATGCAAACAAGTGTGTGCTTTCTACTCTTCATCAAACGTTGATGTTTTGGCATCAAGGGAAGGTAAAACTTAGGCTGATCAGAGGCCCTTTGTAGAAGAAGTGAAAATGGTGGAGGCGAGTTACTATGATCCAGATTTCCAGCCATTATCTTTAATGAGTAGAGAAGATGAAGACATGATCAAAGCTGAATTTCACAGCTAGGGGTTTTCAAATAGAAGTTCAGGCCGAGGCCTTGTTAGAGTTGTTTAATGATTGGGCCATGAAAAGTTGGTAGAAGAAGTCTTGCAACGGCTGGGCTTATTCCTGAATGCAAGATTTTGGAATGTGTTCAGAATGAGGTAGCTGAGAAAGACGTTAACGAAGAAAAGGATGAAGAAGTGTGTCCATCCATAAAGAAAAACCAACAAGTTTTGAAGCTCAAGATCCATTGCTTGAAGTCAACTTGGGCATAGAATCAGAGCCAAGGGTGACTAAGATTAGTGGATTGTTGAGCAAAGAATGCCAAGAAAGACTAGTGCATTTAATTCGCAGTATAAGGATTGTTTTGCATGGGATTATCATGAAATGCCTGGTCTGTCAAGGGAGTTAGTTGAGCATTGATTACCCATTAAAGATGGGTATAAACCTTTCAAACAGCCGCGTGACACATCAATCAACTAGCCGAAGATCAAACTGGAAATTGAAAGATTGTTGAAGGTTGGTTTCATTAGAACGGCTAGGTATGTTGAATAGTTGTCAAATATTGTACCTGTAATTAAAAAGAATGGCCAAGTTAGAGTTTGTATAGATTTTAGAAATTTAAACTTGGCTACGCCTAAGGATGAATATGTCATGCCTGTATATGCTGTTGATTTCTCAGCAAGAAATAAAATCATGTCATTTATGGATGGTTATTGGGTACAATCAAATTTTAGTGGCTAGTGATGATGTACATAAAACTGCTTTTCATTGCCCTGGGGCTATTGGTATCTTTGAATGGGTGGTTATGCCATTTGGTTTAAAGATGGAGCAACATACCAAAGGGCAATGAATGCAATTTTTCATGATTTAATAGGTAAAAGTATGGAAGTATATATAGATGATGTGGTAGTGAAGTTAGCTAAATTTCAGAAAACATTAGACAATTTAGAACAAGCTTTTATTAGGATGAGGAGACATTCATTAAAAATGAATCCGACTAAGTGTGCTTTTGGTGTCTCCTGGTAACTTCCTTGGATTTTTAGTACATCATCAAGGTATTGAAATAGATAAAAATAAAGCCAGAGCCGTGTTAGAAGCTAAACCTCCAACTAACAAAAAAGAATTGCAAAGTCTTATTTGGAAAATTAATTTTATGAGGAGGTTTATCATTAACTCGCTGGAAAAATGAAAATTTTCTCCCCTTTATTGAAATTGAAACAAGTTGAGGATTTTGTTTGGGGAAAGAACAACAACAAGCTTTTGATCAAATCAAAAGATGTTTAGCAAGCCAACGTCTTGGTACCACCTTCTCTGAAGGCCGTTAAAACTATATATATCAGCAGCAGAAGATTCAATTGGAAGTTTGTTGGCCTAAGATTCAGAAGATGGTATCCAGAGAGCCATATATTATTTAAGCCGTACACTTAATGATGCTGAATCAATGTACACTCCCATTGAGAAACTTTGTTTATCTTTGTTTCATGCTTGTACTAAATTAAAGTATTATTGTTGCGAGAGAAGTACTTGTCATGTGTAAAACAAATATAGTTAGATATCTTTTAAATAGACCTATGCTTCAAGGGCGGTTGATGAAGTGGGATAAAGTTAAACACTTTTGCTCTTAAATACATGCCTATGAAGGCCATGAAAGGGCAAGCATTAGCAGGTTTCCTAGCGAGCACCAATGCATTTAGGATAGAGCCATTAGACGAATATCAAAACATGGTTGACTAGCCGTGGATATTGTCGTTGATGGATCCAAACATAATGAAGGAGCTGAGCAGGGATAGTCATCACAAGCCCTAATGGCAAGGATGATAAACACTTGTTTAAACTAGATATTCATGTTCAAATAACCAAGCAGAGTATGAAGCCTTACTTAAGGGCTTAGGTTGTTGAATGCTATGAAGGTATAAGCGATTTAGATAAAGGAGAGTCAGTTAGTTGTTAATCAAATAATGGGTGAATATACGTGTAATAGTCCAAAGTTATTCCCTTATTTGAGAGAAGTTCTAGAGTTATTGTCTGAATTTTTAGATGTGACAGGAGTTCATATTCCTAGAGGAGAGAATAAGTCGAAATCAGCTAGTTCAACACGCCTCAGGATATAAATTAATCCATGGTGGAGTAATGATTGGTACTGCTGAAATGCAGTTGAGGGTATCAATTGGAGGGAGGAAATTATTAAATATTTATTAGATCCCTTGGCTAAGACAGTACAAGGTGAAACAACAAGCGTTAAATTTTGTTTTAGTGGATAATAGTTGTTCAAAACACAAAAAAGAGTGCTTTTGAGGTGTGTAGGTTTGGATGGAGCTATGAGAATTATGGGAGAAGTGCATGAAGGAGTATGTGGAGCGCATAAGTCTGGTGGTAAAATGAAATGGCTGATCTATCATTATGGTTATTATTGGCCAACAATCACGCTGATTGTTTTGATTATGCTAAGGGTTGAATGTCAAAAACATGGCCCCTTCAACGTGTGCTAGCCGAGGAATTACATGCCATTGTGAAGCTATGGCCTTTTCGAGGATGGCCTATGGATTTAATTGGTAAGATATATCCTCCTTCATCCAAACAACATTCCTTCATAATTGTAGCAATAGATTATTTCACCAAATGGGTTGAAGCTCAACCAATGGTAAAAGTTACACAAGCTGATGTTATTAGGTTCATACAAAACCAAATTATACATCGGTTTGGTATTCTTGAAACCATCACGCTAACCAGGGACCATGTTCACAGGAGATAAAGTGAAGGCCTTTGCTGCCCAATATGGGATTAGGTTAATTCATTCTTCCCTTTATTATGCTCAGGCAAATGGTCAAGCCGAAGCTACTAATAAGGTGCTCATTGATATAATCAAGAAGTCCATTGAAAGTTATCCACGTAAATGGCATGAAACTTTGTCTAAGACGTTATGGGCTTATAGGAATTCCAAGAGAAGCTACCTGTTTGACACCATATAGGTTAACCTTTGGACAAGATGCAGTTTTGCCTCTAGAGATCAACGTGAAGTCCCTTAGAGTGGCAAGACAACATCAGTTAAGTTCAGATAAGTATAACCAAGCTATGTTTCAGGAGATGGATAGTTTGAGTGAAGATAGATTGATGGCATTGGAAAACATCCGAGCTAATAAAATTAAAGTGGCAACGGCTTATAATAAGAAAGTAAAGAAAAAGAGTTTTGCTGAAGGTGATTTGGTTTGGAAAGCCATGTTACCTTTAGGGTCTAAAGATGCAAATCTTGGTAAATGGTCTCTAATTGGGAAGGACCTTTCATTGTTAGTCAAGTTGTTTATGGCGGAGCTTACCGATTAGTTTCATTAGAAGGAAAAGAGTTAGTCGTGAGTATCAACAGGTAAATTCTAAAAATATTATCCATCTATGGGAAACTAAAGGCATTTTATAAATTGTGCAATGTAAGTGCTGACACATGCCAATGTAGCTAGCAAAAGAAAGCAAATGAAGCTTATGGCCTAAGTTGAGAGATAATTATTTTGGAGGGAAGCTGAATTTGCAAGGGTGGCTATATCCGTGGCGCTTCAAGTTTTGAAGAATTAGAAATAGTCGGGTTTCCATTATGCTCAACTTGAATTCCAGCTTCTACCAATGGTTGGGTTACTTCAGAGCTTCCAAAAGTATATTCAGAAGCAAGGGCCACTATGGGATCCACGGCGCTTTAGGATCAAAGATAGGTAAAGAGGGAGCCATAGACATTGCCGGTGAGAGATGAGCAAGAGTTGTAGTTGCTTCTGAGCTCCACCTTGTTGAAATAGGAACGAAGACAAATCTGCAAAAAGGAAGATGTTGTTAAGCTTAAGTTTACAAAAGCAAACATGGAAGCTTTGAAGGGGAGAGATTACTCTTAGACAATTCTTATGCTTGGATTGGATGTCTTGCCAAAGAAGGTTGGCCTGTTGTAGTTATTGCTCCCCATCTTTAAAATCTTTCTCCAGAAAGGGTTTATGCAAGATGAATGTCTTGATCTCCTTATCTAAGGAAGTGGCTTGAGCATATAATTGAAGTTACTCATTTTGGGTTTGTTTGAGTTGCTGAGTGAGAGAGCTTTCTTAGGGAAGCAAGGTTCGTAACTACTTCCATTTAAGCAATGCTTCGTCTCATAAAAGTTATCCTCTGAGTTGTAGCTTGTTGTTTTTCAAGATCAACAACTTTCTTATTCTCCTCCTTTGAAAGCCAAGGTTAATTTTTCTTTATGGTTTGAGAGTTCGAGAGCGAGTTAGCTTGTGCTCACTTTGATTAATCCTTTTCTGGCTTCCAGATGAGAATTCATGTCTACCAAAAGCATGCCCATTTCAATATGAAGAATTTTGGTGGATTCTGGGATGTTGTCAATCTGAGTTAGCAATGCGACGAGTTTTTCTTGTAGCACAATTAAGGTTGCAACATTTGGAATGCCTTCCTATTCCAAGATATTGGCTATTTCATCACATATGTCTTCATGGGAGAGCTAGCTCCTAATAAGGCGCGCAGGGCTGAAGTATTTGGCCAATTCTTCAAAAATGCTAGGAGGTTGGAAGGTCTAAAAAGGGGATCAACGCATTTCAGCGGAATCTACACTCCTGGAGTATCCTTAGAATCATTTGCCCAGCTAGAATGAGGGCTTGGTTAGCAAGGGAATGTATACTACTTGCAGGGAGTTGGCAGGACCTTCTGTTGAAAGCAAAATATTCTGGGGTTAGTTACCAAATTGTTCGAAGATAAAAGTAGCAGGATAAGGGTGTATATATATATATATATACCTTGGATTTGGTAGGAGTAACTGGATCTGAATGAGGGAATGTCTTGAAGAGCGAGTGATCCTTTTAGGCAAATCGGCTATTGTAGAGCTTTTCTTTGTTCGTTTGGGAGAAGGAGCTACTTTCATGAGAATTGGATTTTGTTAGAAAGAAATACATGAATGCAAAGCGTTGAAGAGAGATATGGAAGGGATGTAGTACCAGGTGCAAGGCTACTTGTAGTAGGGTAGGAGTAATCTTCTTCTTCTCTTCCTCGGAGGATCAACATTAGCCCCATACAGTTAGTTATTTAAGTCTAATATTGTCCTTAAAAGCAGGAAATAGCACAACTCTCCACCATTCTAAGAATTTAGGAGTTTCTGACGGTTTGAATTATACATCATGAACCGAAAGTAGAGGAAAAGTGCTTGTTGTTCTTCCTCCATTTCTTCATTTGTTCTAGGTTCAAAACAGGGCGCTCAACTGAGGAGATTATGTTGCCAGATTGTGCTGGAATATCTTGAATAAAACCTAATTGCTTGCGAAAAAGTAGGGACAATAGGGTCTTACTAGGTTTTATATTTCCTAGAGTTTGGTCTAGTCACTTAGAATATCATGGGAAGGAGAACATGGGAGATGGTTATGTAAAAGGACAACATCATGCCCGAGGCAATATAAGGGTCTATCTAATCCATCTAGGGCCAAATCTAGGTCAATATAGGGAAATAATCTAGACTTTTCCGGGAAAATCGCAAAAAGCCTAAAAACAATCTCATGAGAAGTCATAATGGTAATAGGTATGGATACATATAGATTACCATAGATGACAGGTAAAGGGGTTTTGAGAGAGCCGCCTAGAATAAACTCTTGTAGGTATACATTGGCCTAGATTTAAGAACCACAAAGGACCCTGAACATTTTCTATTGAATTACCTTTTCTTAATTCCTCTATCATATTGGACATACTCCTATAGAAAGTGAACAAGAAAAGAGACCCTATAGATATTTGCCTATTGGACATGATGGCAACGACTACATATGAGTACTCAAGGATAATGGCAGGAGAGCTTGTGCAGAAATACTTACAGAGCCAAAATAGGAGAATGGAGCATGTACATCTTCGGCTACCGGACAAGAGGTGTGAGAGTTAGCTTCAGAAAATTGGAGTATGGAGCTAACTTTTTGTTGAATTTAACACCTAAATTGTCTCCAAAGCGGTCACTTGATGGTTGAGATAGATTCCCCTGGAATTGGTAGACTAAGTATTGTTGCTACATCCATTAGGGTTGGAGTTAGCATGCCAAAGGGGAATATAAATCCATTGATGCTAGGATTCCAGAAGCCGAGCAAGGAAAAGATAAAATGGGGGTTACACGGGTATTCTTTGGTTGAGCTTAACCATATCATATATTCCCCATCTTGTCCATTCTCTCCCTTGGCTATTGATACCTTCACACCAAGCTTCATACCCTGGGGTTAGATGCCAAGCTCTTAAAATCAGCCGGACATTTGGATATGTCAACCATTCTTTGTAATTGGAAGGCGATTTCCAGGGCATAGCAGGAGGTAATTGATAAGTTCTCTTCCAAGTCTAGGTTCGGAAGACTTGGGCTCAAGCGATAGGTATGGGATCCTCGTTGTGCAAGAAAGCTCCCATTTTTCTTAAAGAAATTGAAATTTGTGAGTATTGAAAGAATATGGTGAACACGACTGGTCTTGGTCAAAAGAAGAAGAAAGATCAAGAAAAAGGCAAGAATATTCAAGAAAAGTTAAGAAAAGGGTGGAACAGATGTTTGATGAAGCTTAAAGGGAATATTTAAATGATTAGGAGTTTGTTTCATTTTCCCACATTTAGAGGAGGTTGTTTCAATGGACTTAATCATCATTAAGCAATGGGTGATATGACCGTTACACCCATTAAACCTCATTCCTTCGGCTTTTGGGTGTAGGGCATATGTTACTACCAAATAAAAGTGAGCTGAGGACTTGGGCTTAATTGGGCCTTTAAGTGATGATTATGATGTTGGGCTTCGTTTCATAGAAGTGGAGTGGTAGCGGTTGCTACAGGATGACAAGATCCGCTAGGAGAATGAGCGTGAAAAGGGGGACAGTTATGTAAATGGAGCGCGCCTGAGCCGTTCATTTGTTTTAGTTCAAATATAAGTGAGAACGGTTACACAAGTTGTAAGAAGTCATGGAGAATGGACGTTATTTCACGAGATTACACCATGGTAACCGTACATGCTCCAGATGGTTAGTAGGGAGTCAAGAGTCGTGCTAGTATTGATATAAAAGGTGAAAGAAGAAAGGAAAAGGGCATGAGATCACATATACACAAAATTTCAATACTTTGTTTTAGTTTTTGCTTTTCTTTTCCTTTTAGGTGTAGTTTTAGAAGTAGATTATCAACCTTGTAATTTATGTTTCCATGTTCTTCAGGATTGTTGTTGATGTTGTACCTTTTATCATCAATATCCAATCATATTTCTATTCTCAATCCTAAGTCCAAAGCTTATTGTTACTAGTATTTGGAAAACTCATAGCCAAGGGAGAAGTTCCCTCCTTGGTGTAATTGCCTACGCTTTGGGATCAATTGTAAATTTTATTTATTGGCTTTGTTTGCCTATTTAACTTAGCCGGTCTAAAATTTACCACAACATAAACAATTGGATATTATAATTTCACAATTCAATTCTATCAAATCATATCATATATAATATATCATAATTGATTTTTTAATTAAAAAATCACATATTAAATATTTAATTTAATAGGAACCTAACTTTTAAATAAATCAATTTTTTTTATAGGAATAAGATTCAAATATTATGTTATGAGAAAGCATTAATTGCATCATTTATTTCTTAACAAAGGCATTAAAGCTAGGAATTTTTCCTAGTGGGGATATGAGAGGGAGGTTGGAGTCGAACACATGACCACCCATTCAAAGATGCATGAGATAACCATAACCACTAGGCTATAGGCTTAACTGGAATTGTTTCGGTTTTTATAGTAATGAAATTCATATTTTTTAATAAAAAAATCACATACTAAATATTTAATTTAATATAAATCTAATTTTCAAATGAATCAAATATTTTTTTTATAGGAATATGATTCAAATATTATTTTATGAGAATACATTAATTATGTCATTTTTTATAGCAAAAAGATTCAGTTTTTTTAATAAAAAAAATCACTTAGTAAATATTTAATTTAATAAGTATCTAATTTTTAAATGAATCAGAATTTTTTTATAGGAATTGTTTTCAAATATTATTTTATGGAAGAGATTAGTTGCGTCAATTTTTATAGCAATAGGATTCAGATTTAAAAAAGAAGAAGATCATATTATATTTTATAAAACAATAATCGATAAACGATTTGATTTGATTATTAATTAGCATTCCTATTTGTACTAGTTATTCTCATTTAAAGAATGATATATGATTTACCTAAGCAACCGTCTAAAGCCATTTGCCATTCTATATTGATCACCTTGCACAATGTCATCAAAGTTTGATTCAGGGAAAGATGTAATTGCAAGCCCAAGAATATAAAGAATTTAAGCCATTCCATTCCCCCGAAAGTGCCTGACAATTGACTTGGAACTTGGGAAAGGCATCCCATATAGCATGTGTTGGTTTGCAAATTAATTAACAAGGTCATTAAGTGACGTATGGTATTCATCACACCGCTATGATTCTATCAACCACAAATATATCGACTTAAAGCTATCAAACAATAGGATATTATAATTTCATAAATCAATTCTATCAAATCGTATCATATATAATATATTAGAGTAGATTTTTTAATAAAAAATCACATATTAAATATTTAATTTAATAGGAATCTAATTTTTAAATGAATCAGATTTTTGTTTATAAGAATAAGATTTAAATATTATGTTATGAGCAAGCATTAATTGCATCATTTATTTCTTAACAAAGGCATTAAAGCTATGAATGTTTCCTAGTGGGGATATGGGAGAAGGGAGGTGGGAGTCGAACACATGACCACCCATTCAAAGATGCATGAGATAATCATAACCACTAGGCTATAAGGCTGAACCTAAATTGTGTCGACTTTTATAGCAATGAAATTCAGATTTTTTAATAAAAAAATCACATACTAAATATTTAATTTAATAGAAATCTGATTTTCAAATGAATCAGCATTTTTTTTTCTAGGAATAGGATTCAAATATTATTTTATAGAGAAGACATTAATTATGTCATTTTTTATAGCAAAAAGATTTTAGTTCTTTTTTAATAAAAAAAATCACTTAGTAAATATTTAATTTAATAAGTATCTAATTTTTAAATGAATCAGATTTTTTTATAGGAATTGTTTTCAAATATCATTTTATGGGAAGAGATTAATTGCATCAATTTTTATAGCAATAAGATTACAATTTTAAAAAAAAGATCATATCATATTTTTTATAAAACAATAACCAATCATTTTGATTTGATTTGATTATTAATCAGTATTCCTATTTGTACTAGTTATTCTCATTTAAAGAATGATATAAGCGATTTACCTAAGCACACTGTCTAGAGCCATTTGCCATTCTACATTGATCACCTTGCACAATGTCATCGAAGTTTGATTCAGTAAAAGATGTAATTGCAAGCCTAGAACATAAAGTATTGAGGTTTAAGTTCAAGATCATTAAGTTATGGGCTGTTCCAAATTTCACAAACAAAAGTCAGAACACCTTATCTAGAAATGGTGGTGATGGACCAAGAGGGTTTTAATTAATCTTATTTTATTCTATATGGTGTTATTATTAATAGTTAAATTTATCTCATTATATGGCATGTTTTCTAAAATCTTAAATCTTTAATTTTGTTTAGGGTGATTGAATCCAATGTATCATTTAAGTTTCAACATATAAAGATGTTTGAAAAGGACATTATTGAAGGAAAAGTTTACATTATATCTAATTTCTTTGTTGATGTCAATGAAGTGAAATACAAGGCTACCAGAAAAAAGTTTAGGATATTGTTTGACAAGGATACACAGGATTAGAATGATTGAAAGAACTCTTTAATATCGTTAAATGGTTTTCAATTTGTCCCTAATAGTGTTATCTTATCAAAGAAAGAAGAAAAAGTCCAAATAATAATTTACATATAATGGCTCATGATTCCTTTGTTGTCAACCAGGATTTTGAAACATTCACCCTTAACTATTTCATAATTGTAGATATCATTGGATTATTGAAAGGGAAAACATGAAGAATCAACAACATTGATGGTGTAACACCCTAATATTTAACCCCATACGCCAGGTCATATCAAATATTATTATTAGTTATTACTTCTCTTTAAATTCATTTAAAATACTTAGCGGAAAATACGGGTAAATTTTTTTTTTTTGAAATGATTCATGTAAATCAAAATGCGAGCCTTTGCGTGTAACATAAATGCAACGTAAAGCGGAAGAATAGATAAAACATACAGAATATAAGCATTAAAGAACACATCCATCATGAGAACATTCCTCATCACATTAGTTAACATAGTTTAGTACAATGCCACTGAAATATAAAGGAAACATAAAGTTTACCCATACTAGTGGGGAGAGCTTGCAGGTAAACAACATAAAATAAGAAGCATAAGAACAAATACATGAAAACAATCCCAAAATACACTCCCTACCAGAACCTTCCTCTAAAACCTACGGACGATGCAAATCCTGAGACGTCAAGAGATATGTAGCCTACGAAACTGTCGAAGCTCCTTGGATGTGGCCCATCGAATAGGGGACGTGGGCATGCGAATTGGCGGAGCAATGTGACAGTTTCCAAGGGGCGTCTCTCAGCTAACGTACATGCCTCATAGGCCTTGGCTGGAGAGCTTAATCCCCACTACCTCTAGCAACTAAGACACCGAAGGGCCCAATCCTCCAATACGGATTGGCCGGTGAGTCCTCGGACAGGTCCTTTGGAGTGGCATGAGGGATACGAACTCCAGATGGTCACGCACAGCTCAGCAACGATGGTTGGGCACTGACCGCTCTCCAGGCGCGCCCTCAAAAATCATGCTCCCGAAGGGGAGGCCGGAGTGTCTAAGCTGGAGACTAAAGGCAAACGGCGCCCCATGTATGCAAAAATGCGTATAGCACAACACCTCCAAAGTGGTAGGATTTGATGTTGACGTAGTGTACTTCTGAAACACGGTGCGTCAACAAAAATCACGTACGACGCCATTTAGGTCTAGACGTAACGGGAAAGAAATAGAGAGAGGGTGAGAATCTTGCTAAAGAATCTCAGGAGGGTAATCCTCACCTAGTGTCATCATTTACGTCCCAATGACCTTGGGATTATGAAAAGGTTAAGCATGCATAGGTTCATGATGAGGTTTTCACAAAGATATTTATCCAAGGTCTATGTCTTTTATAATGATTCTTAATGCATGTATGCAACATAATAGTTCATGGATGTATAGTAGGATTTTAAGGTAAATCAAACAAATATCAAACAACATATAAGTGGCATGTAACTTTCTCTTGAACATCTTTCCTTTTTCTTACACTTGTGACACCAATCATAATAGTAACCACTGTAACACCCTAATAATTAACCCAATACACCTAGGCAGTGTCTGATTAATTACTAGACTTTACTCTTTGCTTCAGTTCCTTAATCATGCTTTGAAAATACTTAGTGAAATTACGAGCCATTTTTTTTTAAACATAATTGAAAACGTGAGCCGCGCTTAACGTGAATGATTTAGCAAAATTTAAAAGACACATAGGAATTTACAAACATCACATCATAATATATTGGCTCCATCATACAGCATCCATAATTACATATCATATAGATATTTTGCCTACCAACAGAATAAGACTAAGTGTAGGCAATCTAATAAAACATAAATAATATATGGATGGAAGGACATCCATTAATGGCACCTAGTAATAACACTTCAGGGATAGGATATATCTGAAATATACGAGTGAAACTAGCAGGATTCAAGTTCATGATCCCGGTGAAACCTCAACGTGATTCACGAACGCTTCCTTATGTTTCTGAAGACGAGATGGAAAGAAAAATAGAGGGAGTGAGAAACTTATAAAAAGAATCTCAGTAGGGTACTCACCTCATGATGCATTGTGTCATCATCATCGTCCCAGGAACCTCGGGTTATTATGAAATAGTGAGCATGCTAAGATTGATTTATTAAGTTCGAAAATATACTTTACCGAGGTTCGTCCTTTAATCATGCGTCTTATAATGCATCATAAACTTAGCATGTCATGTTTATAATGAACTTTTCCTTTCATATATAATAACATAGTTATGCATAAAATCACATCATATTCCTCATCATCATTTCATAATACTATGCATAGCAGAATATCATATTTCTCATCATCATCTCATAAATACTATGCATAGCAGAACATCATATTCACATAATGCATTTACTTAGTTTCTTAGGTGACTTAAAGTTACTTTCATCATCATTTTCCTGGGCCACCCTATACTTCACCCTTTTGGGAGTAATCTAGGTTATGAGCATACCTTGCTAGTCGTCACCAGCATATACTTATCCCTTTTGATAAGTAAAAATTTCCTCTACCCTTTTGAGAAGAGAACTAGGCAAGAATCACCTTTTCACCGCCTATAGTTTGATGGTCCAAAGGATCATTTTCTCATATATTTTGAGTCACCTTTAAGTCTTTGCATGTTATATCATAATACAATTCTTCATTCATAATCATCATAACATTTTCTCATTTATAGTCTTATGCCGAAATAATATATACAAATTGTAATCATGCATCTGGAGATTCCAGGAAAGAGAGGTGGGTCACAATGGACACGCTTAAATACCAAATCTTTCCTTAGCCAGAATCTTTCCAATTGCACTCTTAGCCAATAATACACTTTCTTCCAGGAGAATATGTCTTTATTTCATGCATAAGTTTTCATTGTTTGCAAGGAACTATAACATATAACCAGGGAATCAATCAATGACACCAAATTCTTAATAAGCATCAAATCATATTTTAAGTACACATAAATTACTAGCTTCCCATAAAATTCTTACAAAGTTTTAAAACTCTTTTAGAACTAATTCTTTTTGTTAAACTTGAAAAAGTCATAGGACTTTAGGCCTAACTTAACCATGGGACCGATTTATAACTTGAAAGAATGTTCATAATTAAATATTTCACTTAAGATAAAAGGAGCAAGTCTTGAGCTTTAGAGATTTAGGTGACATCTTTAATTATTACCATGCTATGCAACCTTATTTTAATCTTATCTTTATAAGGTGATAGCTTGGAATTATAAACATGATATGCAATTCTATTTTCTTTATCTTTAAGATTTAAGGTGATAACTTAAAATTAAACATGATGCAAGAACTTGTAATATAAACATGATGCAAGAAAGCTTGCCGGGAATTTGCAGAGGACCAAGGAGTAGTGGAGAAGAGAACTCAAAGAAATTCTGAGCGCGGAGTCCGCATAGGAATCTGAGAGGGGATGAGAATTACATTTTTTTTTAAGCTCCAATTCTCAAAGACTTCTTAAAGAATAAATTCTTTAACTCCAATTATCTCATTTCTTTGCTTATGATTCATAAGCAAGTCTTTGAGCTCTAGGATTTTTAGGTGATGACATAAAATAAACATGTCATGCATTGACTCTTTTAGCCATTATAAAATAAAGTGAGAGCATAAAATAAACATGAGATGCAACTTCTTTATTATCTTTAGAGATTAAGTGACAACTTGAAATTTAAACATGAAATGCAAGCTTGGAAATTTAAACATGAATATGCAAGTTCATTTATTCATTCTTGAGAATTTAGTGATGACATAGAAAATAAACATGGTTATGCAAGGCATAAACTTAAACATGGATGCAAGTTCATTTTATTTCTTTACTAGAGCTCCTCAAGACTTTAGAGAAATATAAATTCAACCCAATATATCTTAGCAAGACAAAGTGAAAAATACATCTTTCAAGTTCTAAACTCAAGATCATAAAAACATCATAAAAATATTATTCTTTAAAGTTTTGCATCAAGTGAAACTTTCAAGCTTTAGGCCTAACTTGTGATGGATTCACAACCCACCCTAAGGTCCTCATCATCAAGCCATCATCTTAGTCCCACCTAGGCCATATGGCTGAATTGTTCAAAGAAAAGGAAGAAGAAAACCAAATGGAAAAACTAGAGAAAATCCATGAAATCATCATTTTGAACCAAGAACAACACTTAGCAAAGCATAGAAATAAACTTAAAAACAACTCCCTACCTAATTGATTTGAAGGAAAGGAAGAGAACTTGGTTTCTTGAGTGAAATGAAAGAAAATATTCTTGAAAACTTGAAGAAAGAATTCAGCCAAGAGGAGGAAATGAAGCTTTTGGTGCTCCTAAAACTAGAATTTGTGTAAGTTATGAACTAAGCATCTAAACTATCTTCAAGCATGCCTATTTATAGAGATTTTGCAGCTCATAAATGGACAAAGGAAGGAAAGAAATCTGACCAAAAATTAGAGAAAAAATAAGGAAGAAAAATCATTTTGTTTGGTGGCTTAAAACATGGAATCATGTTTCCATGTTTTCATGATTCTTTGTTTTCATTCTTTGGATTTTTGTGTAATAATTTTCTGACTTATTACTCAATAATTTCGTGCATTACAGCCTTGTGGAAGAGGATTTTGTGTGTTCCATGTATTTTTTAGGTGTAGGCAAGGTATTCATGCAATTTAGAGAATTTACGGTTAAGGGTTTAAGTGAATTACTAAGCAATTTGGGTGTTTTAAGCAATTTTAGGTTCTAATCAATCTAAATAAATAATTTTGACTCTAGATTAGTAATTAGAATTTAATAAGCTTTAATTTGAGCCTAATATTGCTTAGGTTTGTTAGACGAATCAAAAATCTCAAAATTTGTAAAACTGCACAAAGAGATGGGCAAAACGGTCATTTTACTTAAAAATTGCCCGAGACCACCAAGCTTAACCAATGGTTAATCATGGCTTAAAAACACCTTTTAACACATTTTAGTGAGGTTCGGTTAGTCCACCAAATCGGAGTTAAAGCGGGTAAGGGCGTTTTGGTCATTTCGCGGTCGAAGCTCAAAATTAGGATTTTTCTCCTCTATTAACACACATAACACAAACAATCCCTTATTAACATCAAAACATCCCCTTGAGGATGGGTGGGGCCCACGATCCTCATTTTAGAGAAAATAACCTCAGGGCATTTTGGTCATTTTACACGTACAGTAAATTTGGGTTGCAAATACTTGCACGAATTGCTCCTAACTTTTCTTCTAACGTTATATTCCTTTATTAAGGATTGTTTGGTCTCAAATTTTATATAATATTTACCTACGGGAATTCGTAATTCCTAATGATAGTAAAAATTA
>JAMLFY010000367.1:0-38379 GCA_030441495.1 Dalbergia oliveri | reverse complement strand
ACCAAGCAAAGATGGAAGAAATGATGAGGCCATGAAAGAGTCCCTGGATTTATTAGGACTAATCCAAGGAGACATAGTGACTTGGTCAGTGAGGGTACAACTAAACATGTACAATGGAAGCCATCAGTAAACATCAAATGTGGTTGTAAATGTCACTCAAGGGATGAACGAGGGGGGATGAAATTCTGAATAACCTTCATGGACAACCTCACCACCCACAATGCCATTGGTGATCCCAATTGGGGAAGGCTATCCGTCCATTAGACATTCATATTGTACAGTGATCGGGCATGCTACCCTGTTGGGAGCCACCTCATGTTGTCATCCAAAAACAACCATTTTCCTCAAGAATAGCCATCCAAGAGGTGAATAAAGACAAGTTTAGAGAAGAATGGATGAAGAAGATTCAAGGATCAAATTAAGGCCATTCAAAGACCTAGAACCTATGGTTATGTGAAATTTGTACCGCTGTGTCCTCCCATAGATCTGATAGTTCCAAAGACTTCAAGGTTCTTGACTTTTAAAATATGATGGAATCGGAATCCTTTGTTCCATTTGAAGAGTTACTTACTAAAATGGCAATATGGTCCAAAGATGAGAAGTCTCCATTTGGCTTTTCCATGAAGCTTAATTGGTCCCTTTATAATGTATATTTAGTTAGACCATTCTAAATTTTTGTTGGAGAAATTGGTTGATCAATTCATGAGTCAAGCAATTCAACATGGAAATAGCACCCCAGTGAGCAATTAAGCACAATGCAAAGGAAGAAGGAGGAGTCATTTAAACAATATGCTCAAAGATGGAGAACTTTGGTTGCTCAGGAACAACGCCACTTATCCCTTCTTTAATGTGTTCATACTTTTTGGGACCTTAGGATCTCCTTATATTGGAACAATGGAGGAGTAGCATACAAAGAATTTTCTGAGCTAGTAACCAGGTGAAAGAATTGAGAGTTGGCCAAAGCTTGGAAACTTCCTATGAGCAATAGGAAACACGAGAAGAGGATTCCCGCAGGAAAAAAGATAGGAGTAAGTTATGTGCAGGGTCAGCAATCTTTCATTCCAAGATACACCTCGACACACCCAAGATCCCAAATACCATCCATCCTTCCTTACCCACTATACCAAGCCACTCCAATGCAAATACAATTCCATATCCCCAACCTCAAGTCAATAACATTCATATACGCCCATACCAACCAGCTCCCCAACATACACCTATAACCCAACCATACATCCTCATAACTACCCAAATACCACACCACCATGCCCTACCCAAAACCAAAGTCGTTCTCAATTCCCAAACTTACCACCCTTCCCCTAAACTATCCATCTCAAATGTTAACCTTTTTCAACGACTAGTTGATGCTCATCTACTCAGGCATATCCTGTGCGTCCATTAGAACCACCATACCAGCTTGGATAATCTCGAACTTAACTTGCAAATATCATATGGACATAGCAGGACATTCCATCGAGGATTGTGAAGGTTTCAAGACGGAGTGGAAGAAGCTAATTGCTTGTGGAGGTTGGATTTTCAAGAAGAGTCAAAACCAGATATGTTCATAATCCAATTCCAAATCATGAAGGAGGAGGTCGAGTAAATGCTTTGGAAGTAGAAGAACCACTGATCAAGAAAGGTTTTGAGTCTTCAAACCCCTATGCAGAAAATTTTTTCGGCTTTAAGGAGGCTGGTTAGATATAAGAGCACTTACTCTAACAATAAAGGAGAATGAGAAATATGACCCAAATCAAGTTGTGCATACCATTGTGGAAGTTGGGCATGATATTGAGGACTGTTGGATTTCAAGGTTCATGTACAGAAATTGCTTAACTTGGGTGTTATACAAGCAAAAAGAAACGAATGTCCTTGAGGAAGTGAATGTGATTGAGCGTTTTGTACTTCGAGTGCCTCCGCTATCAGGGCGCCGAAGCCAGGAAAGGTAGTGATCACTTGAAGAAACTAACACCCTTTGTGTATGAGGACACACATGCCGTACCTTGGAATTATGAGACCAAGGTTGAAATGAAAAGTGATATAGGGGAAACCTCAAAAGCTCAAGAAGGTGAGGAAATGACCAGGATCATGGAGGAAAAGGAATAACAAGAAGTGGAAGGGTGTATGGACCCAAGGAGTTGGAAAAGGGAAATTTGTTGATGAAGGGAACATTGAAAAAGGTTCAGAGTCAAGGAAGAAAAGAAAAGAAGAGGAGGAAGAAAAGTTCCTTAAAATCATGAAACAGAGCGAGTATGATATTCTAGAACAATTAAAGAAGACTCCTGAGAGTATCTCTTTGTCATGAATCTTTTCCTCTGAATCTCATCAAAAGGCAATATTGAAGGTCTGAAGGAAGCCTATGTCAAGCCCGACATTTCATTGGAGAACATGATAAATATAGTGGAACCCTGAAACGTGTCAATATGATCACGTTCTTAGATGAAGAAGTGGTATCACGGGCTAACCCATAAGCGCTACATATAACCCTCAAATGCAAAGGTCATATAGTGCCTAGAGTCCTTATTGATGGAGGATCAAGGTTAAATGTATTACCAATGTCCACTTTGAAACAACTATCAATGAGTGTGAATGATATATCACCTCAAATAATGGTTGTAAAAGCTTTTGATGGGGCTATGAAAAACATTATAGGTGAGGTGATATTGCCACTAGAGATTGGGCTAAGCAAATCAGAAGTGTTATTCCAGGTGATGGAGATTGGCTCAGATTATAACATGCTGCTAGGAAGACCATGGATTAATGATATCGGTGTTGTCCCTTCAACATTGCATCAAAAGGTTAAATATATTGAGAATGGATCGTTGTCACAATCCATGGAGAAAGGGACATCATTGTATCTAAACCAGTCTCACTACCATATGTGGAGAATGTGGAGTCCATAGACAATAACTTATGGCATTGCCTGGAGTTGGTGAAGCCCTGATATGAATGAGTGGGTCCATAATGCAGAATGTTAATCAAATAGTGGCTCATATCATGGCTAAGAATGGATACCTACATGGTAAGGGGTTAAGACTAGTTGCAAGGTATTAGAATACTATATTGGTCTCCAAGAAACCCAATCAATTTGGTTTGGGATATAATGCACCGTTAGAAGAGGAAATGGATGCTATGGCCCTCCAACAGGAGAAGCATGAGAAGAAAATAAAACAGATCCCGCTTGAAGGAAACATTTCCTAGTCCAGCTGAAGTGATTATAGGTGGAAAAGTTCATTCCCCTTACGTCTCACCATCAACACCTTGGACATGGAGACTGAAGAGCAACAAGATTTATGCTGCCAACAATGATGAAATGTCGTGAACTGGAGCTGAAGTGATTGGTGTTATTCCTGCAAAGTAATTATTTGTGTTGTATAAGGGAAAGACTATGCTTTTATTTATGCTACTTGAAGACATCATAAATAAACTTGTGTGTTTATTCGCAATTTTCTTTCCTATTCCAGCATCTTTTATATTTCTTGGTGTTTCATTCTCCTTGTTTCAGTCCTTTATTTGGTTTCTCTTTACCATCATTTTTAGCTCATTAATTTTTGTTTTTCTTATTTTATCTTGCACTTTTCCACTATCGTTTTGGCCTTCCAACCCACCACAATTGCTTTCCAGGAATCTAAAAGCTATAGAAATTTTGCCTCATGAAAGGGAATTTGGAAGCTCGTCAATTGGTTCTCTTGCTGCACTTGATTGTGATAGCCATGAATCTGATGAAGATCAAGAAATTGTTAGGCAATTTTCAGACCTACCTGGAACATACAAGAAAGGGATTTGACTTAGATAATGAGGTGATCGAGTTGATTAACATGGGCACTAAAGAAGGAGCTGAAAATAGTGGAAAAAGAGGTTGCTAGAAATGATTGCATTGTTCAAAGAATACCTGGATGTCTTTGCGTGGTCCTACCATGATATGCCTGGGCTAGATCCAGAAATAGCTTCACATAAGATCCCTTTATATGCGGAACTTAACCGAAAAAGCAAAAGTTGAGAAGGATGCGGCCTGAAATGTCATTGAAAATAAAAGAGGAAGTGACTAAAGAGCTAGAGGCCGGATTTTTGGAGGTGTCAAGACACACTAACGGGTGCTAACATTGTGCCCGTGCCTAAAAAGGATGGAAAAGTTAGAATGTGGATTATTCGGATCTAAACAAAGCTAACCCAAAGACGATTTTCCACTCCCTTACATTGATGTCCTAGTCGATAATACAGGGAATCACCGTTTTCATTTATGGATGGGTACTCAGGGTATAATCAATTCCCATGGACGTTTACGACAAAGGAAAAACTACTTTCATAACGCCGTGGGAACATTCTGCTATAGGTCATGCCATTCGATTGAAAAAATGCTTGCCACATACCAACGTGCCATGGTTGCATTATTCCATGACATGATGCATAAAGAGATTAAAGTGTATGTGGATGACATGGTCGCCAAGTCTAAGGAGGGAGAAAGTCATGTAATAGTTCTACAAAATTTGTTCGAAAGGCTCAGAAAATATAGCTTGCTTGAACCCCAAATAAATGTGTCTTTGGACATCTACAAGGAAATTACTCGATTCATTGAGGAGAGAAGGGATAAAGGTAGATCCAATAACAAAGTAAAGGCAATATAGGAGATGCCAGTTTCCCGAACCGAAAAGAAAGTGAGAAGTTTTCTGGGAGACTCAACTACATTGCTAGATTCATTGCCAATTTGACTAGCACTTGTGAGCCGATATTCAAGCTTACGAAAACATCAACCTGGAGAATGGAATGAAGAATGCCAAGAAGCCTTTGACAAAATAAAGGCTCATTTAATAAAACCTCCAGCTTTGACCCCACCTATACAGGTCGTCCTCTAATATTGTACCTCACATGTTGTCCACGTCACTTGGGGCAATGTTGGGACAATATGATGAGTATGGAAAGAAAGAATAAGCTATTTATTATCTGAGCAAGAAGTTTAATGATTGTGAATCTCGTACATAGCAATTGAAAAGACCGTTGTGCATTGGCATGGACCTCCAAAAGGTTGAGGCAATACATGTTATACTACACTACTTGGTTAATTTCTCGAATGGATCCATTAAGATACATATTTGATAGTCCCCATGTGTCATTGAGAATGTCAAAGTGGCAAGTGATACTGCGAAATTTGATATCAAGTATATGACTCAAAAGTCTATCAAGGGAGGTGCAATTGCTGATCACCTAGCAAAACCCTTTGGAGGATGGACAACCCACCACGGCTGAGTTTCCTGATAATGAGGTATTGGTGGTGGAAAAAGAAGATGTAGAAGAGGAGAATACATGGAAGATGTACTTTGATGGGGCTTCAACATAAATGGATGTAGAGTAGGAGCTGCGTAGTGTCACAGCGGAAACAGGACCAATCTCCATCAAATTAGATTTTGAATGTACCAACAACATTGCAGAGTATGAGGCATGTGCAAATGGTTTGCAAGTGGCAATTGACTTGGGAATCAAAGAACTAAAAGTCTTTGGAGATTCAGCACTCATAATCTACCAAGTTAATGGACAATGGCGTACAAAGGATCCCAAATTGGTACCTTATCAAAAGCACTTGTCTCGACTAATTGAGCACTTTGATGATATATCGTTTTCTCACTTAACTCAAGATAAGAACCAATATGCGGATGCATTGGCGACTTTGGCTGTAATGACTAAATTGGAAGTCCACAACAATGTCCAACCTATCCATGTAGAGGTACAAGATGAACCAGTATACTGTGGTAATGTAAAGGTTAACAGACGGTCAACCATGGTATCATTATGAAGCAGGATATTCAAAGGGAGAATACCCAGATGGGCAAATGAGATAAGCAAGAAGACAATCCGACGACGGCTATGTCCTTTTTCCTGAATGGTGAAGTCCTTTACAAGAGGAATCATGACATCACTCTCCTTAGATGTGTAGATGCTCATGAAGCTTGAATAATCATGACTGAAGTCCATGAAGGAATTTGTGGAACTCATGCCAATGGACACATGATGGCACGCAAAATCCTAAGAAGTTATTACTGGTCCACCATGGGAGAATGACGTATCAATCATGTTCGAAGTGCCACAAATGCCAAATATATGAAGACCGAGTCAATGCTCCAGTTCCATTACACAACATGGTATCTCCCTGGCCTTTCTCGATGTGGGGCATGATGTGATCGGCTCAATTAATCCCAAGGCATCCAATGGGCATCGCTTCATTTTGGTGGCAATAGACTATTTCACTAAGTGGGTGGAAGCTGCTTCATATGCTAGCATCACACAGAAGGTGTTTCTTAGATTCATCAAGAGGGACATTATTCCAAATATGGAATTCCAGAAAGAATCATCACAGACAATGCTCCTAATCTCAATGGTGCCAAAGTTCAGAAATTTTTCCAGACTTTCAAAATCAAGCACCACAACTCAGCTCCTTAGAACCTAGATGAATGGCGCGGTTGAGGCTGGAAAAAGAACATCAAGAAAATCATCGCCAAAATGGTGGTGAATTACAGAGATTGGCATGAGATGCTGCCATATGCTTTACATGCATATCGTACCAATATACGATCGAGCATAGGGATGACTCCCTTCTCATTGGTATATGGAACAAAAGTTGTATCCCCCATAGAAGTGGAAATCCCGTCATTAAGGGTTCTAATGGAGGCTGAGCTAGAGGAATCTGAATGGGTGAAAGCCCGATGTGAACAGTTGAACATGATAGAAGAAAGAAGATTGGCAGCTATTTGTCATGGCCAATTGTACCAAAGTAGGATGGCCAAAGCTTTTAACAAGAAAGTTCGTCCTAGAGATTTTTATCCGGGAGATTTGGTTTTGAAGAAAATTTCTGAACGAGGAGGACGCACGGGGAAAATGGGCTTCGAGTTATGAGGGTCCTACATTGTCAAACAAGCGCTCTTAGGTGGGGCATTGATTTTGCAAAACATGGATGGACAGAATTGCCTAAACCAATCAACACTGAACCAAGTCAAAAGGTTTTATGCTTGAAAAGATGAGAAAAATCGTTAGGTTGAAAACTCGAAAGAGCGGCTAAGCAAAAATTAGGGCAAAACAAAAAAAGAGCTCGTTAGGTTGAAAACTCGAAAGAGCGGCCTAAGCAAAAGTTAGAGCAAAGCATCATCTCAAGCAATCTACACTGGGGCAATTTTCGGTGATAAGTTCATCCTCTGAGCAAAGGGCTAGGACTGAAGCTGGGGCAATTTGGGGAATTAAGAAAAGGAAAGACTTAAAGGCTCAATGGAAGCAATGGTTATAGCATCCAATTTGCTGTGATGAATCAATTCAATGAGCCACAAAGAACCCAAACTTGGGCAAAATTTTCATGTCTTTCACAATCCTATCTTTCATTCTTGTGGTTGTCTACTTCCAAATATTTTTTCATCCAATACACCAAGCAATAAATATGTCCATTTAGTTAATTCTTCCACTTTTCTTTTGAATGCATGTTTATGATGTCTCAAGTAGGATATATTTAAGTTTAAATTATACAACCTAACAATGTTTATAGCAATACATCAATGACTAGCATCATACCAAAGAATTCAGAAGCTTTAATTAAGCTTGGAGAAAGAAATCATCATCCTTTAAAGGGGAAAAGAGAAAAGAAGAAAGAATGGAAAGAAGTGGGTAAAGTTAGAGAAGAAAAGAAAGCTTTATTTGTGCAGAAAGTCCAGCTGAAGAATTACGAGTTTGATCGGTAAAGTCTTCTTCGAAGCTTGCTTGATTTGGGTAGGTTAGTTCTTCAAGAATATGTCTAAATAAACTGGAAGTGGGTGATAAATTCATGACTTTTGCATATAACAAAAAAAAAAACAGAAGAAAAGTGCAAATCATTGTTTTCATTGCAATTTACTTTCCAGTCGGCCTCAGATTGCCACCATTTACATTTCATATCTGGCCTAGACCACCAATTTACTTTTCATGTCGGCCTAATTGCCACCATTTACATTTCATGTCGGCTTCAGATTGCCATTTATTTTTCATGTCGGCTCAGCTTACTTTACTTTTCCAACGCCTCAGATTGCCACCATTTACATTTCCAGTTGGCCTTAGACTGCCACTTTACTTTCAATCCCTCAGATTCCAATTTTCTTTTCTGCGGCCTCAGATTGCCATCATTTACATTTCCAGTTGGCCCAGATTGCCACTTTACTTTTCAGTCGGCCTCATAATTGCCAATTTATTTTCAGCGGCCTAAGATTCACCATTTACTTTTCCAGTTGCCTTAGATTGCCATTTACTTTTCCTGCGGCCTCAAATTGCCAGCCATTTCACCTCATAATGCCAATTTATTTTCTAGTCGGCCTCAGATTGCTAATTTACTTTCCACGGCTTAGATTGCCAAATTTACATTTCAGCCCTCAGATGCCACCATTTACCTTTCCAGCGGCCTCAGGACCACCATTTACATTTCATGTCGCCTCAATTGCCATTTACTTTCCTGTCGGCCTCAAATTGCCAATTTATATTTCAGTTCCTGATATTGCCATTTACTTTCATGTCTGCTCAATACGCCATTTTAATTCCTATTGCTTGTTTACCCTTATCCAGCTGGTTAGCTTTTTAATTTCTTGCGCTTGTTGACCCGTATTCCAGTGGTCGCAAGTCTTCTAATTTTGTTGCTGTGGACCAGGATCCAGCGGTTCGCAACACTTTTGAACTCCTGCAGCCTTGTCGACTTTTAATTTCCTGAGCTTCATTCGCTTTTGAATTTTTATCAGTTCCATTGGTCTTTACATTTCTGTCATTTGTGAATTTGTGTCAAATTGGTTAGTTTCTTTTCTTTGCATGATTCATACATAGGTGATTTCTGAATTGCATAGTTTACATGTGATTTTCTTTAATGCTTAGACTTTTTCAAAGTTCAGTCTTTTTTGCATTTGTATTTCATGCATTGCCGACAAAATCAATGTTCATATCTTTACTCATTCCTTATGAAGACAATATAAAAACTTAGATTTTTCATATCTTCTTATAAGAAATGAGTAAAAAGGGGCAATTGTGAACACCCATTTTGTCCATTAAACAAAAATCCAAAAATTTGCATATTTCATAATTTAAATGAATTTCCTTTATAGTCTTTTCATCTATTTATTTTAAACCAAAAAAACATATAATTATTGTTCAGCCCATTTCTACATAAAATAAAAATAAAAAAATACTTACCCATTTTAATTCCTTTCAGCCCATCCAGGTGACCACCCATTTTTACCCAGGCCACAATTTGAATCGTTAGTTGAAATGATGTTGATTTTGGTACATTTGCACCAATTTCAATTATGCTTTCATAAATAAATAAAAAGGGGCAGACTTATTCTTGTCAGGTACATTTGTTAATAAAATAATAATAACAAAAAAAACAAAAAAGAGGACAAGAGAGCATCACAGAACTCTGTTCCCTTATTCCATGCAAAAACTCGCGAGGCTGGAAATGGTGATGATGCAAATGCCAGACACCATGATGAATTCTTCCCTACTCTTAGCAAGAAGTTAAGCTTCCTTTCCGTGATCGAGCTTGAACCAACGGTAATTCTATAACCATCCCAAAGGGATCATTGATGATTTAGAAGAGGATATAACAAGTACATCATCAATGAGGAAAAGAAAAAAAAATTCAATCAGGAAGAAATTTTCAAACAATTCAAGAAATTTCAAACATACAAAAATTATATCACCAACAAGATAACAAAGGTGGGGATACACAAATCCTACAGAGAAGGAGAAACCAGGACAAATTCCAAGACAACCCAGCAAAAACAAGAAGAAAGAGCAAGGTAAATCCAACAATAATATCATCATCATCGAAATTTTAAGAAAAACCAAAAAGGAGGAAAAAGAGGAGGCCAAGGACTGTCATTATCAACGAAGCATCAGGAGACACACCCCTCCGTGACCGCCATCAACATGCGAGCCACCGCCCCTTGCCTCTACCCAGCCTGACCGCCTTCACAAGCCACCGCGAGCGGCGACTCCTGCCCTTTCACGCAAGGGCGGCGTCCACTTCCTCCCCATACACCGCGGATCCGATCGGCTCCGCCCGGCCTGGGCCACGCATCGCGCTCCCTTTCTGACCGCCTCCCGCGTAGCAACGACCACGGACAGCCCTTTGCCCCGTCCTCCATGTCGCGAGCTGAGAATCGTCAGAGCGCGAAGCCCGCCGCGAGTCCGCCTGCCTGACCCGGATCATGATCCGCCTAAGTGTGAGATCTCACACCGAAGCCACAAGCCTCCACCTCGCCAAATCCCATGAACACCAGCCCTCATTCGCCTCACATCGATCCTCCGGGAGATCGCCTTGACACCGCGACCTTCCATGACTGTCGCCTCCCGCTCCGCCTCACTCTCTCTTTCTCAGCCATTTCTCTCACTTCTTGGCCCCCCATTCTCTCTATCTCTCATCCCATTTCTCCGCGTGGTTTATTTTAAGAAGTGTGTGTAGTGTGAGAAAGAATGATAGTGAGCGTGTGAGTTTGGGTGTGTATGTGAGTGAGTGAGTGGGTGCGTGTGTTTGTGTGAGTGAGTGGGAAGGGATTAGATGGATTAGATTAGAGAAATTAGATTAGGTTTAAAATAAATAATTTTATTTATTTATACTTTTAGTTAGTATTACCTTATTTCTATTGGATTAAATTTTGAGTTGTTTGTTGGGATTCAAGTTTTTCGTTGGTTAGAGTTTATTTTATTTTTGATCCTTTGGTTACTACTTATTAGGATCTGGATTAATCTAGTCCAAAAAAAAAAAAAAAAGAGAGCTTTATTTATTTTAGCTAATTAATCTATAAATTATAAAAGAATGTTAACTGAGTCGTGACGACTTGTTAATTATATATATTCTGGAATATATTAGCTGTGATAGCTTTAATATTCAAAATTTATTTTCAAAGTTAAAATTAATCAAACGCACACTTATTTTCTCCAGAACTATGTGACTTTGAATTCCCCATTGCACAAGATAAAAGGAGCTTGCCAATTCCATCCCTGTCAAGTCAAAATTAAATTTTCGTAATTTTTGTCTTATTTGTAAAATTTTTTATGAGATATTTTATTTAATTTAAATAATCATTTCTTTAGGAAATATTTTATTTCAAATAAAAAAATTAATTTAGCCAGACCTTGTTAATGATATTCTGAGATATATTATGGAGATCTGAGTTGTGACAGCTTGATGTTCCAAATTTTCTTTAAAAGTATGTTCTCTTTATATTTTATTTTACTTTCGTAAAAAATATCAAAATAAATTTTTATCTTATTTGTAAATATTTATAATTCATAAGAGATTTTTATTTTCATATATATTTAGTTTAAATTTGTTACTTATTTGTGAAATATTGTATTTTGAATAAAAATGTTAATTTAACCGTGATGGTTTGTTAACACAGGATTTTGAACACAAGTTGTGAAGTTGGTGTTCCTCAATTTTTTTTTAAATTTTGTTGTAAATAAAAATATAAAAATGAATATTTTGAAAGGTTATTAATAATTTGCACAAATCAATTAAGGTACCGTCTAAAAACGGGTGTATTAGGGGTGCGTAGGATCTACCCTTACCTCCTATCATAACTGACTTCTTAATTAAATCTGGTTTTAAAGACCACTTTTTTAATAAAACGAGTTTTTCCATGTTTTCCAATTTAAATAAACTTGGTAGCGACTTCAATTTTAACAAACTATTTTCGTCCGTCACGATCCCGCGTTACAAGGCCTCAACGTGTGATTTGTTTTCATTTCCACCATGCACCCAACTGGCTTTTGCCTTTTCATGCCATCGTGGCATACAGTGTAGGAATGTTGTCCCGTGTTGTTGTGCGTTTAACATTTTTTGTGTGTAAAATATCATGTGTAGAGCTTTGGAAACTTGAACTTTGCCGATAAAATTCTCTTTATATAAAAATTGGATAGTTAAATTTTTCCTCCAAAATTGCACCAAATTTTGATTATCCAATCTATCAGGTGTCAATTTTTGACAATTATTGCACACTCAATGGCATAACAAAGTTCACATATGCAAGGTTGATACAAATAAGTTAATCTATATTTAGATGTAATATTAAAATATTTTTATTTACTTTTAAACATCTTTTTTTATATTATAAAAAAGATTTAATTTTAATACATTGGTGTGTATAATTTTTTTCATTCTAATCATATAATGATACATAAGTAAATATGGTTAACTTCCACTAGCACTACTTGAAAAATCATGCAAAATGAGAAATTTAATTGGACGACAATATTAAACTTTTTTACATCGTCAATGCATTAAAATTATACTATATAAAAAATACCTTTCTCTAGAAGATAAATTATAACTTCTAAGAAAGGAATTCTTTTTTCAATTGACCTTTTTTAAATAAACTCTTTTAAAAAAGTAAAATTTAATTTCTTTTGAGGTTTGGATGTAAAATTAATTTATATTTGGATGTAATATTAAAAGATATTAATTTATATTTAAATATTTTTTGTATTATAAAAAGATTTAATTTTAATACACTCAGTGTAAAACTTTTTTAATAACCATCCAATCATGAAGTAATACATAGAAACGAAATTAAAAATTTTATTGAGCTTGTTGTCTAAAATATGTTTACATCAATTTGTGAATTTCCAGGGTATATAACAATCACTTGTGTTTGATTGGAAGGTAAAAATGAACATGAAAGTTTCATGAATGAATCATAAGTATTATTTTACATTTAGAATTCATTCACAAATATTTTCATCCTATTTTTACCCCATAACCAAACATAGCCTAAGAAGTACTTTATTTAACTATCATTTTTAATCCAAAATTATATGGGCACTTATAATACCAACATATGATTATGTCCCTTTAAACAATGGTTTTGTAAATTAGTGTCCCATAAACATTGATTAAGGAACTAAGAGTAAAAAGTTTTTGAAATTTCTAATGCATTCAATAATGAAAAATTAAAAATTTAACTTAAATTCACTCTTAATTTCTTAACCATTATTTTTAAGGCATTAGTTAGTAGAGCCTTTTCACAATTTAATAGTAATTTTTTAGCACTAAAATAGTTTTTAATTAAAAGTATTACATGTAAATTATGTAGCTGATGTTATTCTTATTAATATTTCTTCAATTGAGCAGATAATTGAGTGTTTCATTTTAAATTTCTTTGTTGGAAAACATATTTTAAGTTTTTAATAATAATAATGTTTCACATGTTGTGGTGTAGTAAAATAAACAAGTTTCTGATATCCTATAAAGTTTAAGAGTCTGGATATCTCTTAGTTATTTGTGATTAAGAATGGCAGCATACCGTACTAATCCAAATTTTTTAAAATTTATCAAATTGCAACTGTTGACTACACAAAAAGTTTCATCCCATGGGACGAAACAAAAAAAAAAAGTCAATTTTAAATTTTAAACTCACCTACTATGTCCCACCACTGCCCATTCTTTTTGTATAAAAAAATTTGACCAGCCTTTCCAAGCTAACTTGTTAATAGTTCACTCTCCTGGCGTATAAGTAGTTTTTGACTAATCTCTCCAAGCTAACTCACATCGATCACTCCTGGATTCAGGATACAAAGGTTTGTATTTGGGTTTGCCACTCAAACTAATCTACACTCAAGTTTATGTAAGATATACAATAACAGACCTAGGAAAAACTTGAATGACTTCTTTCTATGATTCTTCTTGGGAAAAACATATGACCTACTAAGAGCATAGAAAGAAGATTTTAATAGGGAAACTGATTACAAGATGTAATGAACTTTACAAGAGATGAAGAGAAATGTTCATAGCATTTTAGCACTTGTGCAATGTTCACTTTGAAAGCATATCATCTCTATTTATAGATGGTCTTCATTTATGACTATCGCCCTTGATCAACCATCCAAGTGACACGTGTTTGATCATCTACTTGTATCTTGGAAAAATAGTCTAGAGGAGTAGCTCATTACTCTGAGATGTTCAGAAGGTTATGAGATAGAGGTTTCTAAGGTCACCTTCAGAAATTACTTTTTACTTTGAATGAGGTTTCTAAACTCTTCCTTTTAGAAGCTAGGGTAGTTGACTAAGTTGAGAGAAGAGATGACATGCCAGTCTATAACTATATTTGACTTTTAAATTTAAATTTCAAATTTTACTCCTTTTCTTGTAGGGGATCGTTTCACTGTAAAGTGAATTTTCTGAAGTATGGTATTAGTTCCTTGATATGTATATGATCTTCCATTTCAATCAGAGCTTGTAGATGATGAGATGATTGCGATCATGATGATTGAACGTTGTAGAACACATTAGCTTCAGAGCATATTTGAAATCTTCATTTGAAGTATACTTTCTAAAGTTGCATCCTACGTTTTGAAGATTCGTGCCTTGATTTCTTGTATATGATGATTTTCTTCATTTGTTAAGCATGTATACGTTTATTTCATGATATAATTTTCACTTTCATTGAGTTCCTATCTCATTAAACGAGATAAATTATGTTTACACATGTATAGTGAAATTATTTTCACTTCAAGAAATGTGTTATGCAAACGAAGAACCTGTTTGCTATTTCAAGAAACTCAAGGAAAATATTAGTCGCTTTAAAATATTTTCTTTAAATTAATTATACTATCACTCAAAACATTTTGCATTAATATTTTTTGAAGGGTTTGGAGTTAACAACAATCACATACATAATTTTATGGATAAAATTACCTTCCTTTATTTCCCAATTAGTAACCCTAAACCCAGTTCTTCCTTATTTCATAAACTACATCCTACTGCAACCTCTCCAACACAACACCAATCTCCATCTCCTTTTCTATAAAAATTCCCAAATCCAATAGCTCTCTTCTTCTTCTTCGATCCCTCGTTGATTCTTCTTTCAAAATTACTATAAAAATCTTATTGGATTTTTCTCAATCCTATATCAAATATTTGTGTAAAAATAATTGCTGTTTGATTTGTGTAATTAATCCCACAAAATAAAAATTACATCATCTATCATATCCATAGGAAAAAAAATTTCCATCAAAAGATAATATTGTATCAAAATAAGAACTTGTCCATCAACAATCAATAATAGGCTAAACTCATCATTTAAAAAGATAAGAGGGGTTGTATTCGATAGAAATATGATATCTAATTAAGGTAAAGTTGTAATTTTATGTCTTTAATTTTTTTTTAAATTTAAAATTTAGGAATAAAGGAGGTTGGTGATATGTTTTTGAGCAAATTAATGGAGTTAAGTGTTAATTTTATACCTTTTTAATTTTATAAATAAATTCCTATAACTGTAATTTTAACTCAAATGACCATCGTGGTTCATTACACACCAAGCCCCGTGTTAGAAGGCTGGCAGGCTCCTTACACTGAATGATAAACTAGTTCAATGCCACCTAGCACCATAGTACTATATCCAAGTTTCACATGTCCTCTCTCCATTGACCGCCTCATCAATGCACTATTCCTTGTTCAAAGCTCACGGCACTGTAGAATGTTGGCTGGCTCCCTCGCTTTGGCCTTTTGGGTAGGTCAAGGGTGGTGTCACCGACATGGGAGTCATTGACCTTATCCACTCAATTAAAGTTTTGATCATACTCCTATACTTTAATCAATTAACTAAGAAAAATGGTATTAATAATAAAATTATATAATAAATATATATCATACATCTTATTATTATTGGATGTGATGAGTAGTTTACTCATTTCACTCACTCATTATATTCAATAATAATTATGTGTATGGTGTGATTTTCTGTAATTTTATTATTCCCATAATATTACTCATTAATTAAATATTAGCAGCCACTTTCCTGAGGATAGACCCCATGAGGGCCCAAAAAGCAATGGCAAACCGCGTGCACCCCTCGGCCAACACTCACCCCCTAGTCACACCTTCTACCCTCCATCAATATTACCAGCTTTATGATAATTAAATATGATAAAGTTGGTTGTGTCCATTTGAGTTTTTGACAGCTTTCTTACCAGACAACTATCTACAGCTTATATAGCCCACAGGGGACCTTCCCATCCTTTTCCTCGCCATTACTAGCTGCTGCATATTACACGCCCTTTCCCCACTATAAATATGCTCACTCTTGAAACCCTTCATACATCACCACTTCACTTCTCAACTAGCTTACATTGGTCTTTCGCTCTTGTTATTAATAGCGCCGTACTTCTTCCATTTCCTCCACAACATATTGGTTGTTCATGCACAACATGGCTTCCACTACTACTTGCTCAAGAGTGCTACTTATTGTTCCTCTGCTTGTAGTTAGCCTTTGCATTGTTGTATGCACTGCTGGTAACTTCAACACAGACTTTCAGATCACATGGGGAGATGGTCGTGCAAAGATACTCAACAGCGGCAATCTCCTCACTCTTTCCCTTGACAAGGCCTCTGGCTCTGGATTCCAGTCCAAGAATGAGTACTTGTTTGGAAAGATTGACATGCAGCTCAAGCTTGTTCCTGGAAACTCTGCTGGCACTGTCACTGCCTATTATGTAAGTTCAAATTAAACACCTATATACTTAAGTAACTCACTGTCTTAATTTGTAATGTTCTAATAATAAGAGATTTAATGATGATTATTTTCCAATCACGTGTCTAATTAGCAAATGAATATATATATATTTTCTCTTCTTTTCAGCTATCATCGAAGGGATCAACATGGGATGAGATTGACTTCGAGTTCTTGGGGAACCTCAGTGGTGACCCTTACATCCTACACACCAATGTGTTCAGCCAAGGCAAGGGCAACAGGGAGCAGCAATTCTACCTCTGGTTTGACCCAACTGCTGATTTCCACACATACTCAGTTCTCTGGAATCCTCAACGCATTGTGTAAGCACCCAATTATACCAATATAGTTCCTATAATAAAATTGCGACTAGAGTTATCTCGTTATGGACGAATAAAATCCTTCTGGCCTATTTTCCTGTCTCACTCTTTCATCCCAATTAAATTTTGTCACGTGTAAAAATTATCGATAGTTGAAAAAATATAATTGAATAAAAAATCATGTGTGTCAAATTTTTGTTGGGAGACAAAGAATGAGATATATAATTCATTAATTAGTTACTAACTGGTTATTAATTAATTAATGTTGTTTTTAATTTTGTTTCAGCTTCTCTGTGGATGGCACACCAATCAGGGAGTTCAAGAACTTGGAATCAATTGGGGTTCCATTCCCAAAGAACCAGGCCATGAGGATATACTCAAGCCTGTGGAACGCAGATGATTGGGCCACGAGGGGTGGGCTCGTTAAGACAGATTGGTCCAAAGCCCCTTTCACTGCATCCTACAGGAACTTCAATGCCAACAATGCTTGTGTTTGGAATGGTGGAAAGTCCTCATGCAATTCGAACACACCTTCCTCTGCATCTGGATCATCATGGCAATCACAAGAGTTGGATTCAGCGGGTCAGCAGAGGCTGAGGTGGGTGCAGAAGAACTACATGATTTACAATTACTGCGCGGACAAGAAGAGGTTCCCTCAAGGCCTCCCTCTAGAATGCACCCACTCATAGAGGAATTCATTCATGCGCGCACACAAAAAAAAAAAAAAGTGTTATAGTATCATGATGTTCCTATACGTATTCTTTTATTCTTTTTAGTTTATATCTGGTTGCTGCTTGTGCTTTTTCTACTGTATGTAAAGTATCACGTGTATGAGCTTTGGAAACTTGAAACTGTTTGAGATAAAATTCTCTTGTGAGAAAATCTCTCTCTATATATATATATAAAAGTTGGATAGTTAATTCAATAGATGATATTTATTATACAATGATAAATAATTTTTCCTCCAAAATTTGCCCCAAATTCTGGTTACCCAATCTATCGAGTGTAAGTTTTGGCAATTATTGCACCCTTAATGGCACAATCATGTTCACATATGCAAGTTTGGTACAAGTAAATTAATTTATGTTTGGATGTAATATTAAAATATTTTTTTTTATTTCTAAACATCTTTTCTTTTTTTTATATTATAAAAAAGAATTTAATTTTGATACATTAACTGTGTATAATTTTTTTATAATCATCTAATCACGTAATGAATACATTAGTAAATATGGTTACATCCACCCATACTACTTGAAAAATAATACAAAACAAGAAATTTGATTGGACGACAACATAAACCTTTTTATACCATCAATGCATTAAAATTGTACTATATAAAAAATACCTTTCTCTATAAGATAAAAAATTATAACTTCTAAGGAGGCAATTTTTTTTCAATTGACCTTTTTAAATAAACTCTTTTAAAAAAGAAAATTTAAATTTTTTTTAACGTTTGGATGTAAAATTAATTTATGTTTAAATGTAATATTAAAATATATTAATTTATTTTTAAATATTTTTTATATTATAATAGATTTAATTTTAATACATTCAAATTGTAAAACTTTTTTTTACAACCATCCAATCATGGAGTAATACATAGACAAAAAATTAAAACTTGAAAATTTTATTGAACTTGTTATCTAAAATATTTTTACATCAATTTATGAATTTCAGCTCAGGTATATAACAATTACTTGTGTTTGATTGAATGGTAAAAATGAACATGAAATTTTCATGAATTAATTCTAAGTATAATTTTACATTTAGAATTTATTTATGAAAATTTTTATCTCATAATCAAACATAGCCTAAGAAGTACTTTATTAACTATCATTTTTAACCCAAAATTATATGGGCATTTATAATACTAACATAATTACATCAGTTTAAACAATGGTCTTGTTAATTAGTGTCCCATAAACATTGATTAAGAACTAAGAGTAAAAAGTTTTTGAAATTTCTAATGCATTCAACAATGAAAAATTAAAAATTTAACTTAAATTTACTCTTAATTTCTTAACCATTATTTTGAGGGCATTAGTTAGTAGACCCTTTTCATAATTTAATAGTAACTTTTTAGCATTAAAATCAATTAAAAGTATTACATAAAAATTATGTAGCTGATGTTATTCTTATTAATATTTCTTCAACTGAGCAGATAATTCAGTATTTCATTTTAAATTTCTTTGTTGGAAAACATATTTTAAGTTTTTAAAAATTTCATTAAAAAATATCTTCAAAATATATGTTAATTAAGAATCTTGAAAATTTATATAAAATTAATTTGTATATAATGTTTACTATATTAAATGGGTCCCAAAAAAAACTTTTTATCATGTAATACATATATTTTTGAAAAAAAAATTAGCAATCATCATATTATTTTAATATAAATGGTTTTAACAAGTTTGAATTGCTTAAAGCAGGAAAAGAAGTAAAAGCCGGTTGACAAGGTCAACCCCCATCAATTTCAATGACAGAAAATTATCAGCTTGCAAAATTAACTCGTATAAGAATTTCATCACGGAAAATAAATAATAAAGTCCCATATACACCACGATATGAACATCCCAGAAGAAAACATTGGGTGAACGCGGTACAAGTTCATTTCTATGTATTTTTCATTATTATTATACTCTTGATGCGTGAGCATTATTGAAATTAAAAATTGATACAAGCAAACAAAAAGTTGGTAATATATAATAAGATTAATTTTAATATATTCTCAATGTAAAATGTTTTATATTTCTGATCTGTTATTTTTTTTATTTTTTAACTTTTAAAGCAGATATAATAAGAGACAAATAATAATATAATTTTATGAAATTAAATAATAGTATAAAAATATATATAAATATATATATATATATATATATATATATATATAAAGGGTCATTTTTTGTAATATTTCTTGTTCACCGTCATTATACAGTGATATCGATTTGAAAGTATAATTACGGGTAAGTGGATAAACAAATCTCGCACCGTGCGAGAAATGGGAAAAAGCAATTTTTTATTTTACAAAATGAAAAGCTCACATAGTGTGAGATTTTGGAAAAAAATTTTAAAAAAATAATCTCAGATGGTGTGAGAATTTAAAAAATATTTAAATATTTATAAAGTTCACCTATATAAATCTGTGTTCAATTCAACTGGAGCATTCACGTTGTGTGTTGTATATACTTCGATATTTTGTTCAAAGCATAGAGAGCAGAGAGTAGAGAGAGAAAAAAAATAGAAAAGTCAACCCTTCGTTTCACTTCACTTTATCATGAGTTTGTATGTGCATTTTTCATCATCTCTTCATGTATTTAGTAGAAAAATATTATAGTAGTCTTTTTTTTTGTCTAAGTAATTTCTTCATCCCTTCTTCCTCTTTTTTTTAATTTAAGTTTCATTCCCTCACTATGCTTTGTTTATTTTGTGTTAATAATTTGAAAAAAAAAAAAGAAGAGTTATCGTTTCCTTATCCAACAGAATAGAGTACTAATAAGGAAAAAATAATTTTTTTTTGCTTGCACAAGCACTTCTTCTTCCTCTTCATTTGATTAGTAATTTTTATATTATTAGTCTATAAGGGAAAAAGGGTAAAAATGGATACCAATGCAAATATAATAGTATATTTTAACGGTAATATTGTTATAGAATAGAGTGTCGAGGTCACATTTATTTGTGAGAATCCAGCATGTCTCTTTATTTCATATACTATGTCATTTTCAGAGTTAGAAAGTGGACTTTGTCGGTGCATAGATGTTGAGACATCTAAGACTGGAAAAAATAATTTAAGTGTCCAGTCTCAAATTTTGGAGGTTCACATATAAATTTCTGTCATCGAGTTGTATGTTGATTTTAAAGACCTGCTCCTACTAACCATGAAGTTGACAATGTGGATGAAGAACCTCAGCACTTATCCAAAAGGTAGGGTAGAATGGGCAGAAAACAATAAGGAATATGGAAGTAGTGATGATGATGATGCAGATGATATTGGTTTTGATGATGAAGCAGATGATGAGCACGTACCAAACACAATTTGTGGTTCGCATCCATTCAGGGAGCCATCTTTCATGTGTGCTTTGGATCTTGAAGCTATGCATACACCCAAGTTTCTGTAATATGTTGGTATTTGTATTCATTTTATCTTAATATTTATCTTCAGGATAAAATTTGTATCTGAGAACACAATAATATTGTTAATTTAGTTGAATTTTAGTTTTTTATAACTTATTTTTGTTAATATTTATTTAGTTAATTTTAATTTTTTATATTTTATTTCTGCTTATTTTTTATTCAATGAATATTAATTTTTATAATATTAATATATAGACAGATTATTTATCTTACTCATAATTAACTGTACAAATTTAATTATTTTGATCTTTGTTCTATGCTTAAATATTTTATTTTCAATTTTGTTATTTCATATTGTGTTTCATAGGTGTTTTTCTTCGTAGATGGTGAATTGTGTGTTGGAATGCAATATAGCAACAAAGAGGCTATTATACAGGCAATTAAGAAGTACAGCATATCGGAAGGTGTGGATTATACAGTGTATGAGTCAAAACCAATGACATTTTATGCTAAATACACACGCTATAGTGCAGGTTGTCAATGACTTGTTAGGGCCACATTCAAGAAGAATAAGTACTTTTGGCAATCAGGAGGTACAATGACCCACACACTTGCATTGGTGAAAAGATTATCGAGGATCACACAAAATTAGATTCTGACACAATTGCAGAACTTATAAAGCCCATGGTAGAATCTAACCTATCTTTTAAGATTAAATCTATTATGCAGAGATTAAATTCCAATACGATACGGTGACATACTGAAAAGCGTGGATGGCAAAACAAAAGGCAATTGTTATAGGTTGTCCCAGATCAACTCGTTTCTTGAACGAAATGGGCTCACGTGAAATGCGGGACCTCGACGATGCGGCCTTTGTAGAGGTGAGGGCCATAATCGCAATAGATGTCCACATGCTCCTGGGGATAACTTGTAGTATTGTTTGTAATAGCTTATTAATTTGCCTTCATGTTATTTTAATAATGTTTTCTTCTGATATTTGCAATAACTTATTAGTTTGCCTTCATGTTATTTTAGTAATGTGTTTTTTGAATCCTATCTAATTGATGTTTCAAATCTTCATCGTTATAACCACAATGTGTTCTTTTTTATTTTATTTTTATAATTTAGTTAAAAAAAATTCTAGAAAATGTTCTCTAAAAATAGAAAAACTATTATTAATTTAAAGACATTACAATATTCACATTACATCAAACTATAAAAAAGTACATGCCATACAAAAATGATAAAATAAGAACATTAATGACTATTTGCCCTTAGGCTTCTTCCTGAGGAGACCATCTGGAAAGTGACTAAATCTTTTCTCGTAACTCGAAGCTAGTCTCTCAACCATGTGCCCCAGGACTACTACTTCTCCTCATTCCATCCCTTTCTCCTTCATTTGTTCTTCCCCTTCCTTCCCTTCTTCATCTCCTATAGATTTAGATTTAGGTTTTGCGACACTGCCATATGTAGATGTGCCCTTGAACCCTATCCCATGCTCTGGATGATCAATTGGGGAGATTGCTCAGGTTGCATCTTTTCAACTATGGGTCAGTACACATCTTCCCCTACACCATCTATCTTTCAACTGAATGCTCCTTGAATTATGTTGGCTGCCCTTGCATCTAGGACATTGGTTCAACACTATATGTCAACTTTGTACCAGGGAAGGCTGCTGATTATTCCCACTGAGATTCAACCATTGATCCACGTCATCATTTGTAACTGGCAATGATACAAAGTCCTTTTGCTAATGAGGGGTGGCAAAGGCATAGGGAATGGTTCATAATGTAGGAATGGCTTGTCTGTGAGAATAACTTATATATTGGGAATTGATGGTACTATGGGAATGCCTGGTCCAACCGATGATGTAGGAATGACTGGTGTTGAGGGATTGGCTGGTCCTGCACCTTAGGGGATAACCACAACCAATTTCTTGCATATTGTATATACTAGTCCAGGAACCATCTGATGGGACATAATTATTAGTGGGTTGTCCTTTATAAATCGTCATGTTGACTCCACAACATAATCCACTCCTGATGCTTCTCTCCAGGAAGTTGGTTTTCTACCACGTAAGTCTTTATTATGTGATGCTCATATGCTCATGGATTACGGTGTAAGGAAGGAATTGGCTTATCAAACCCAAATTGACGCATTACACGATCGCCACATGCCACTCTATTGTCTCAAAACATATTAGTGGGCTAACAGTTGACCATAAGGGACACTTAATCTGCACATCATTTGCAATGTGGCCATCAATTGCTGGATCTTGATAGTTGCCACACAAACTCATTAATAAACATGTTACATAAAATATACAAATAATATTTAGTTTGACAATAAAAGGAAGTCTTTGCTATATTAATATCTACTTGATCAAATTGCATATGGTCTAATGTAAACTTGATATTATGGAGATCATTGTATGGAGTGTTACATGGATACCAATAATGCTTCCATCTGTGAAATATTTTTTAGTTTAGATATAATCTTCATAACAACAAAAATATTTATTTAAAATATTTTTACCTCATAGTAAGGGGAAAAGCAAATGGCATGGTTAGCAAATGAGCTAACCATGAAAGTCATTGTCATGCCACACTTACAATAGTACCATGCATCCAGTAACTTTTGTATTATTACATGAACCATGATTTAGCCTATGATAAAGTGTAGAAAGGCATGCTTAGCCCAATTATACAACCCAATATGTTCCAAATTTTAAGCAGTGACAAGAACTTTCCATGCACCATGCTTGTGCTTTTATTTGGGATTAGCAAATGCCCTAACATAGATAAGATATAGCCATGGCCATGACATGCTATCTGCTCCGCAGTATCATAGGAAAGCGAATTTAAATGAATTGTAAGCCAGTCAATTTTATTTCACTAGCAACAACATCGGTTGGTCTTGGTTGACCATTAGCAGCCTCACATATATTCCTAATTACTTCTGAGTTGCCTGTTCAGTGCTTCCAATGACCGGTAAATCTTCAATATGAAGCCCAAGCAAAAAAGCACAATCGTGACATCCTCTAGTGTAATTGAACACTCCCCACAAGGAAAGTAGAATGTGTGCATTTCTGTCTCTATCTTTCAACTAATGCACTTGTAAGATATTTATTTATCCCCATTTGGCAAATCCGCAACATGGTGAAAATTAGCTTGTTGTAAATGCTCATGTATCTACATCACGGGTGGTTCCATGAATAAGTGACGAGGCTTCAACAGTCCCCTCTTGTAACAAATAATAATTTTTTTAGTATTTCATAATAAAATAACAAAATGATTCCTAATAAAACAATAGTTCTTTCTCCCATAATTATGTTTTCAATTCCATATTCTTATACAATTAACACACAAAATCCATATTAAAATAACTAACCTATAGTAAACTATTTTTAAATATTAGAATGTAAGGGAAGGAGTGAGTTTCAATGCATTTTAATATGTAATAAATAAAAATTTTAAAAATAATTCAAATTAAAAATTATAAAACTTATTCATCATCTTACTAATCCAAATTGCAAAAATATTTTGACAAAAAAATAAAAATTAACTTACAATATTTTTATGAACTTTTACTGATACATGCTCACTAAAAATTACTGTTATCAACTTGCATTTTTCTTCTTCACTATTTCTTTTTAACATTGCCTCACTACACTTAGTAGCACAGCCGCAATACACTATATAAGAAGAAAAACATATAGCCAAAGCTTCAACCTTGCTTATCTTTTTCACTCTTCTGTGATTTGTTGCACATTTTCTCAATGGTAGCATTTTATATAGACTAGCAAACCAACCACGTGCAAGCATATTCTCCCCCAAGATTCCGAGTGCTTGTGCATAGCAAGGGGACAAGAGAGAAGTCACAGAAGGAATCGTGTGGCTTGCATGCAAGAGGAGGACACTGCAATGGGATAGACCATGAAATCTCACATCATGCGTGATTTTGGAGATGCCACGGAGTCGCATGCGTCCATGTAGAAGGAAGGACCGTGTGGCCTGGATGATGGACAGGTCAAAAATCGCACGTGTGCAATTTTGTGGTAGCCGCTGTGCTTAGCAGAGACGGATAGGCCAAAAATCTCACATGGTGCCGTTTGAGAGGCAAACGATGTGGCAACACGTGGCCTGACGCGTTGACATGATGGGAATTCGTTTCATGTGTTGTACAGTGCTAAAATGAAAATCATGAGTTTTGTTGTGTATAATCTCGCATAATGTGAGATTTGAGACACCATAGTGGGTGTAATTTTCTTCCAAATCTCATATATTATGGCTATTCAATCTTCTAAGCTCCATATTAAAATAAATTTTCCTATATATATATATATATATATATAATTAAATCTATATACCATATACAACTTTTGGAACTATTGAAAGACAAGAAACCAAAACATCATTTTAATACTTATTTTTCATCCTAAAAGAGTTAGAAACGATTTAGAATTATAACATAAATTAAAGTTTACTAATATTTAAAAATATTACAAAATTATGAAAATATTATTAAATATTTTTAATAATATATTCTAAATACAATACTAATAAAAATGTTAGTAAATAATTTTGAAAATACTTTTAATATTTCAAGCAACAATTTTTAAATATTTTAATTTTGAAAATAGTTTTAAAAACCAAATATATAGTAGTCTAAAATGAAGACTAATATCATACAAAGAGAGGAGGGGGTGTGAGCGAGGTTAGGCATGAAGGCGAAGGGCGAGGTAAATGTAGGCGAAGGTATTGTTTAGTCTGAGGATAAGGAAGGTGATCATGATGGTGTAGGGGAGTTGCCCAAGAAAACTTCAATTGCTCCTTCAAGCTAACAAGTTTAATTTTGGAGGGAAAGGGAAGGAATTTAGAGATTTTGGAGTTTTATTGTATTCACGAGTTTAATTTTTTAGAAGGGAAAATATTGAAGGTTTTTGTTAACCCCTTAAAACCCTCAAAAACCTTTATTTTGTAATTCCCCCAAATCGAGGTATTTTGAAGGGATTACATTCTAATTTACTTTGTTATCTCTATTGAAAAAAAATTAAAATATCATTCTTATCAATCAATTTCAATATCATGTTAACTTTCTATCATTTCCCTCCTAATCTAAGATCTTAACATAAAATTTGAAATTTTAGGTGAAATATCGTAACATAAATCTATATTAGATACAAAAATTTTAATTTGAAATTTTGATTTAGTATCTTAACGTAAAAACTAAAAAAAATAACATGATTTAAAATTTCAAATAAGAAACTTTTTAATTCCATAATCTCAAATAATTTTAGTATCTCTCCTGTTAAATTTACATATTCTAATATTTTATTCATATACTTCATAGTGATTTTTTTTTGCTTAATGCAATTAAAGTATTAACTATATTGAATTTATTTAAGTAAAGGGTAAAACTATAAAGATATATTATAAGCCTTTCATTTCCTCTTCCTTGTCAATTTTAAACTCGTGAACAAAGTTGATTGAATTTCTTTAAAACCCTACATTCCCTTTCCTTCATTTCCTTCATTCCCTTTCCTTTCATTTCCCTTTAATATCTTTTCTTTCCTTTCCTTCTAACTCCTGACATACCCTTTGGTACAAGGTGCTTGGAGTAAGCCTCTAGTTAAGGCTGATGTCCTGAATGACCCTTGGTGTAGAAGTGTGCCGCCTCTTAAATGCGTGGAGAAGGGTACAAAGGTGGTTTTTGAGGAGGTTGTGATCAGGGAACTTTCTCAAGTGTGGCAAGAGACTTTGGTCATCAAGTTGTTTGGGAAGTCCATTGATTTCTTAGCTTTGAAGGAGATTTTACTAGGGGTTTGGAAGTTAATAGCTGATTTCGATATGATGAGTGTAGGAAATAGGCACTTTATAGTGAAGTTCGACTCTATTGAAGATTGTACCAAGATTTTATTGAGGGTCCTTGGACTGCACATGACCATTATCGTGCCGTTAATGGTCTCCCTCATTTAATCCTACGAATGCACATGTTTCGATTGTACTATGGAGTGGGTTAGGTTGCCATGTTGAACATGCTATATCATGATTAGAGGATACTCAAAGTGATGGTGGCTGGCTTAGACCAGGCCTATGAGGGTAGATGTGGTTACTAAACAAATGGAGAGGGAAATTTGCCCACCTTTGTGTGGAGGTGGATTTGGGCAAACCTGTTTGCAGAAAGTGTGGGTAGAGGGCCATTGGCATAATGTTGAATTTGAATACCTACACCTATTGTGTCACTTTTGGCTATTATGTCCATCTAGCGAGAAATTGTCCAACATTGGTAATCATTAACCAAGGCATTGTTGCCAAGAGCATCCCAAAAGTGAGCCACATGGTAGAGGTGCAATCTCCATGATTGGGAATGGAATCAGGTGAGTGTAACACCTAGTAGTTCCAACACATACTTAAGCCACATTTAGATTCTATTAGTTGTTTCTTCGTCATTTGTCAAAAGTCTTTAATTTTAACTTGAGAAAATAGTGGATATTTTTTTTTTAAATTTTTTTTGTACAAAGTAATTTCTTAAAAGGTTAAGCTTATCATGAGAATTAGACATATATTGCTCATGAAGATGATAACCAAATTATCTTTTGCCCAATTTATTAATTAATCGAAATTATGGAACTAACAATCAAAAATCATAATTATAAATACTTAAGACACATGATCAATGTCAAGGTCCATACAATAGCAATAAGCTGGATGATAAATGTCGTTATATTCCAATGTATAAAATCTTGTATCAAATAGATTATATAGATCACTAATATGTAACAAAACATAAAGTGCCTTGGAGTCTTGAACTGGATGCGACATCTTGTAGATTATCTATATGACTTTGGTGACAACATGAACCTGAGAAATAGAAATATTTCTCAATAGAGAGTCTAATGTAGAGTTTATGTGTCATTGTCGTCGTCCCAACCACTTCAGGTTTATTATTAAAGAATGAACATATAACAATTCATTTACTAGATTTTCAAAATCCTGATTAGTCTAAATGAAGTTTCTTTTACACTATTCTTTTAACACCAACAAGGCTATCAAAAAGTTATTTATCAACTATCCTCCAATACTCTCATATCATATAAACAATTCAATATAATAATAAATTTTATGAAAATCATGTATGGGTTTCGTGCATGCATAATTTGTACCATTTACACAACCTTACTGGGTGCAAAAGGATTTGTATTTTCTTTTGTGAACAGAAGGGGTGGTTGGCTGACCCGTCAGTGTGAAAAGATAAAATGTCATTCGTTTATTAAGTTAAAATCCCCAATTGTCAAGAAACCATTAAAAGGAATTGCCTTAGAATTATCAATTCTTTGACTTGATGTTATCTATTGTTTGTCATGAGGATTTTTGTTTTATTTTATTTTTCTGTTTTGCTCTTCATTGGGAAATTACCGCTTTTCCCTTTTCCCGAAAAAGACCATTTTCACGTTTATAAATCTAATCACTCATTGTCAATGAGTGTTTAACTTGAGGGAAAAAATTGGGATGTTACAAAAGAGATTGTCATTAATTAATTGTGTGTGTTTACAACTTATGTACAAGGCTATTTATAGACACAATGAAGCTTATTCAACATTGACTACACTAGCATAATTTCTACACATGGACATATGTTCAACCTAACATTTAGCATGGACATGACTACCTCAGCTAATTGTGGTAACCACCTTGGCTAATCTGTAATCGCCTCATCTAATTGGGCCATCAACTAGTTTTTTCCCATGTCTTATTTTGTAGGGAGCATTTCCCACTCTTTGTTGTAACCTCCTAGAACCATTATTCCATCATATTCTCTATTATTTGAACACAAACCACTTTCCACAATTGCCTTTATTTTGTAGGAAATGGTTGTAGACTTGGTCAAAACTCTCCTTTTCAATTTCCAAATCATGTTTCCTCTTCAACCAATGTCCGAAGTGGTTCATGGGTGGCTAATTGTCACAAGGCCCAAGGCTCAGCGAGGAAGCCATCCATTAGCTAATGGCCAACGTATGTACTCCGTATTTTTCCTTAGCTGGCAAACATTTACTCGTCACCATCAAGCTTCAAAGATACTTTATATGGATGACTAAACCTCCTTAAAGTTTTAGGAAATGTTTAATTAAGTACTTGGCTAAATTTAACATAGTAAAATACAAAAATGACCAAAGTAGTATCGAAACAATCTTTTTTGTTTTTTCTCATTGATATGTACTAATAATCATTTTGACTTTTAGATCTCAGCCATAGACCAATTAAAATTGTGTCTTTTAACCTTTTTATGGTTATTTCAAGCTAGTTTTCGTGAGCAACATCTTTGTGAGTGTTATTAATCACCACCTATTCATTTGCCAAATATTCAACCATAAGATGATTTTGACCCATATTGTTTTCTTATTCAAGTGGATTCTCCTCAACTATCATCCATCATCGAAAAACCACAATTGTTATGTGCTAACAATAAGCCATAAAAATTTCTTTCAAAAATGTTTATCTCATACCAAACATAACTTCTTTTTTTTTTCATTTTTAGTTGACCATACCAAACATACTCTTACTATGTAAAGATTTGTTTTTGTTTCCGGTCCAGGTAAAAGAGTTTTGTTTTGCTTTTATTGGTCCTGAAGAGTTTCATATATACTCTGGACAAACAAAAGTGTGGCCCTTCAAGCCCAGCCCAATGAATGGCCCTTGAACAGCATTCATTCTTTCGATAGTAGACCCACGAACATAAAAATGGTAAACCCAAAAAATCTTCAGACAAAACCCAAATAATAATAAAATCTTCTAATAAATATCGAATCCGTCATCGCCACTCCTTCAATCTGTCTATTCACTCGTATTCTCATCATCTCCTCTTCGCATCGAATTGCAGACACAGGTACCACATACTTTAGGGTTTATATCCTCCCTTGTTTCCTTAACTTCCCAAATTCATTTTCTCCTCACCTCTCTCACGGTAAACAACAATCTCCGTTGTTCTATTCGTTACGATATCATACTTGAGATCTATAATCGCCGTTTTTATTTAGGGTTTCTAATCTCTTTCTTTCTTTTTTTTTTTTTTGTTTTTCCAGAACCTGTGACCGAACATGTACAACGGGATAGGGTTACAGACCCCAAGAGGGTCCGGGACGAACGGGTACATACAGGGCAACAAGTTCTTCGTGAAGGCCAAGGTTTCGAAGGTTTCGGAGAACACAAAGGGCTTCGAGGCTGATCAGGGAACTGCCGGTGTTACCAGGAAGCCCAACAAGGAGATCTTGGAGCATGATCGCAAGCGCCAGATTCAGCTCAAGCTTGTCGTCCTCGAGGACAAGCTCATCGATCAGGGGTACACCGACGCCGAGATCGCCGAGAAGCTCGAAGAGGCTCGGAGGAACCTGGAAGAAGCTGCTGCTTCTGGCGACGCTGATGGACCGGCGAATTCGTCGGCTTCGGATAAGAAGTAAGTGGTTTTGCCCTGTCTCTTATGTGTTTCTGATATTAGGGTTTGAGTGTGTTTTTCGTCCATGAGAATACAACGCTTTCTGATTTTGATGGCGTATTGAAGTTTTTGCATATTTTAAATCTCGATGTTTTTGGAAAAATTTCAGCATAAATGATCCTGACAGGGGTAGTGTGGGAAGAGGGATCATTTTTTGAGGGATCGAAACTGCCTGTGGGTTTGGATTAGCATTTGTAAACCAGGAGCCTGTGGGTTTGGATTAGCATTTGTAAACCAGAGTTTGGATCAACTTGATTTTGGAATTGATTTTGGATAAGAGTGAGTTGGTGCTAATGTGATTTTATGGTTGGATACATTTATTGTAAAAGTGATTATGATAGAAGGCTCAGAGTTTGGATCAACTTGATTCTAGTGGAAATTTAGAACTGATTTTGGATAAAAGTGAGTTGGTGCTAACATGATTTATGTTTGTATACTTTTATATCAAAAGTGATTATGATGGAAAGCTCGGGATTTGTTGGTCCCCTACTTAGTCGTATTTGTTTTCTGGTAAAATGACAAAATTGACCCTCATTAATTTCTGGTGAAATGAAATTATCCATTGGATGCATAGTGAATGTAATCGGGCGGATGTATTTTACACGTTTTTTTTTTCCTTCTTTGTTTCCATTTGTTAATGAGTGTCTTTATTGTTTGGTTGTTGCATATGAATCCCTTTTGGTTTTTGATCAAATTAGGCCTCCTCACATTGCCATGGTTGCCAGAGCTTGAATAATCTGTGTTGTAATGGCGGATCCTCATTCTCAAACCAAAGCTTCAAGCTTGCCTTTTTCACACACTATCAGTTGCATCTCTAATATCTCTCTGCTCTTTCACTCTCCTATCTGTTTTCTGCTATGTTATTTGCTGCTTCTCATCTTAGGGTAGGGTTTGTGCACATTCTTTGCTGATATTTTGAATTCAGGTTTGAGAACCTTCCGTATCAAGGTTCTGTTTGTGTGACCCTTTTTCTGGAAAGTTTGCAACTTTGGTGACTGTACAAGTTTCACATTAGATTTTATCTTCGAGGGCTAGGTTTTGAACATGGTAGTAGCTGCATTAGAGCTATAGGGACTAGAAATTTGTTTCGTGCCAGCTTGAGTTTTTTATTTATTCCTGAAAGGGTTTCAGCTTTTGCAATAGAGAGCCTGTGATTTGGAATCTAATGAATTTCTTCGTTTTCTTATTTGGGGTTTAGCCATGTTCAGCTTCTTGAATTTGAAGATTTGGGAATTGGGTGAGATTTTTTTTTTGGCTTAATTTAGTTGAGTTGTTTTTGTGGATTGGGAATGACCTGCCTCTTAAAGCCCTCTTTTATGCACCCAGCTTAGTGACTACCACCTCCTGTGCAACAACCCAGAACTCCACCATCATGTGAGGAATTGCCTTATGGATGAGCAAGGGAAACTAATTTGGTGTTGACTCTAAAGCAAATAACAAAACTGGAACCCTACGTTGGAAAAAATTAAAAATCATTTGCAAGGGTCAATTTTATCATTTCACTGGAATACAAATGTGGGACTAACGTTAGTCCCTAATGTAGTTGGGACCAATGAATCCTGAGCCATGATAGAATGAATATTATTTGGATGATCAAAACCAAAATCACTTTTGAATGTGTAATTACTAAAAGGACATGAGTTTTATATTATGGTTTTAATATTATCTCTTTATTTCATTTTTATTTTTAAGATATTTGAATAAACTATATTAATATAATTGTAAAGAAAATTATATGATTATTACAAATAGAATATTAATATTATGAATAAACTTAAATTAATATTATTATAAATAAAATTATTTTTACTGCTAAATTCCAGATAAAAAGATTATAACTGAATGTATAAAAAGTGCTAAATGACACTAAACAACTAACTACCCAGTACAATAATTATCCATTATATTCACATTATAAATAAATTTTTTCTCCCTTCCTCTTTCCCTTTTCAGAGAGTACATAAGGAACTATTGTCATTGCCCATGTTTATTACAAGTACAAGGTTAAAGTGGACAATTGGCATTTATTTTGTAATGCAAAGGAAAATATGAGCATGAAAGCAACAATATCAAGCTTCAGCCTAACTGGGGTTTGAAATAGAAAACCCATTGAATCAACTCTAACATAAAACCACCCAAACGTACTAGTGCTGCGTTCAAGGAGCGACGAATGGACGTTTGATGTCCAAAATGCTCTACCAAACATGCCATGAAAGGGCTTAGTTATCAAGTTGAGAAGCACATTTAAGCCCTGATATTAGATTAAGCTTGTGAAATAGTTTTGATGCTTTGGTCATTGCAAACGTGTTTTAGCATAATTGAATATGATGTTTGTGTGTGGGTTTGAATCAACTTGCTAATGGTTATGTTTTGCTTAGTTTTTTGATGCACAAATGAACTAGCTGTGTAGTTCCTGGCACCTTGTATAAGATGCCTGCAGATTAAAAGTTTGTATGTTGGATTTAAGGTGGTTTAATTTGGATTGTTTAGGATGTTCTAGAGGCATATACAATTAGAGATGCAGATGCAGGATAATGGTCATGGCCCTTCCATCTATGTAGTAATAGAGAGACCTACACTGTTACACATCACTTTTGTTTTAAAGGTGTGTCCATAGTTGTTGTCTTGCTATTATTAACAGTGTTTCTTTTTGGGAATTTTCAGGGTTTCAGATACACAGACTCACCAAATTGCTGCTAGAAAAGAAAAGCAGATGGAAACTCTAAAAGCTGCTCTTGGCATATTTTCAGCTGAAGTCAATGAAACAAATACTGATGATAATGATGATGGACCTGGAAGTGATGGCAAAAATGGTTCTAATGCTGAGGGTAAGCATAATTTAAAACGTGAGCATGCCTTTCTGGACAGAGATTTCAGTTGGAAGAAAAGAAATGCTGAAGATCAAAAGGATGAAAATGCTAAAAAGAGGGATGTTAAAGATATTAGGCACCACAAGAAGGTTGAAACTCAAAGGAGAAAGTATGATGACAATTCATCTGATTCAGATAGTAGTACGGATGATGAGAAGGATCGTACAAAGAAGCATCGTAGAGAGGATGAAAATGCTAAAAAGAAGAATGTTAAAGATACTAGGCACCACAAGAAGGTTGAAACTCAAAGGAGAAAGTATGATGACGATTCATCTGATTCAGATAGTAGTACAGATGATGAGAAGGATCATAGAAGGAAGCATCCTAGAGAGGATGAAAATGCTAAAAAGGATGTAAAAGGTAGAAGGCACAGCAAGAAGGGTGAAACTCAAAGGAGAAAGTATGAAGATGATTCATCTGATTCAGACAGCAGTATGGATGATGAGGAGGATCGCAGAAAGAAGCACCATGAAGAGGATGAAAATGATAAGAAGAGGGATGTGAAAGATGCTAGGCACCACAAGAAGGTTGAAAGTCGAAGGAGAGAGTATGAGGATGATCCATCGATGAGGAGGATCACAGAAAGAAGCACGGTGGAGAGGATGAAAATGATAAAAAGAGGGATGTGAAAGATGCTAGGCACCACAAGAAGGTTGAAAGTCGAAGAAGAGAGTATAAGGATGATTCATCTGATTCAGACAGCAGTATGGATGATGAGGAGGATCGCAGAAAGAAACACCATGAAGAGGATGAAAATGATAAGAAGAGGGATGTGAAAGATGCTAGGCACCACAAGAAGGTTGAAAGTCAAAGAAGAGAGTATGAGGATGATTCATCTGATTCAGACAGCAGTATGGATGATGAGGAGGATTGCAGAAAGAAGCACCGTGGAGAGGATGAAATGATAAAAAGAGGGATCTTAAAGATGCTAGGCACCACAAGGGTGAAAGTCGAAGGAGAGAGTATGAGGAACGATTCAGACAGCAGTAAGGATGATGAGAAGGATCGCAGAAGGAAGCACCGTGGAGAGGATGAAAATGATAAAAAGATGGATGCCAAAGATGCTAGGCACCACAAGAAGGGTGAAAGCCGAAGGAGAGAGTATGATTCATCTGAGTCAGAGAGCAGTTTGGATGATGAGAAGGGTCGAAAAAAGCATCATAGAGAGAATGAAAATGCTAGAAGGAAGGATGTTGAAGATACAGGGCACCGCAAAAAGGCTGAAACTCTAAGGAGGAAGCATGAGGACGATTCATCTGATTCATATGAGAGGCATCACAGAAAGAAGTACCGGAGAGAAGATACTGACGAGGTCAAGGCTGAAAAGAGGAGGTCATCTAGGCAATACTACTGAGGCAGGGTGGAGGATAGTGATTTCTAAGAATATGTATTGGACTTGCGTTTATTTTTTTGTGCTCGAGTAAATTTCAAGTCTTTTATAATAATCTTGTACTGGGTTTGTACTGCCAGTCTATTTTATTGCAATTAAACCCGTGAGGCCGTGACCTGCACTTAACGGTCTTCTGTTATTTTTATGTTTTATCAAGAGCTTTCTAATTTTCTCTCGAGCTTCTTCACAAAATACAAATAGCTGCTCCAGTTTCTGTAACTTGGGTAACGTTCTCTGGTAGCTGGCTGAAAGTTGCGGGTGACTCCGTTTCAGTGGCTAGCTGTGGTTGCTTGTTTATCTTGGCTAGTTATCCCTGTTTATAGTTGTGGTTTGGATATACAAGTTGTGGGAAATCCCAAATTTGATTCCAGACCTTATTTCCTTTTTGCAGTGGTTTTGCAAATATTTATTGGTTAGGAGTAGAATTACTGCTTAGTCAGGTGGAATTATGAATGATTGATATTAGCAAAAAGCAGTAGATTTTGATTTATTTTTTTTTTCAACTCTAATTATTGGATGTTTTATTCTTGACTAATAGTTCAATTAGAAATATAGCATTAATTAGCTTAGTCTCCTGTAAGGATGAGGACATAAGTTTGAATCCTTTGAAAATGCACTTGTTGGAAGGGGGAGTTACCTTAAATATTTCATCCAAAATTGCGAGCAATGTCTCTTATAATTTTTTTCAGAAAAGAAAAATAGAATGTTGAAATTTTATTTTGAAACCATGTGCCTAAGTATTATAGAAGTTGAAAAATTACTTCTGTAAATACATATTACTCTAAAGAAACATTGTATAATAAAAACAACACTTGCTAAGAAATAAAAAGTAACAGGTTTCAGAAACTTTTAATATATTAGATTCATAACTGGTAATTTCTTATCGACTGTCATCAAAATGCTCGCAAAAAAAAAAGTTCCCTATATTAATAGCTATGGATGAAGGAAATCACCCGCCAGACAAATAGGTCAGCTTCTCATCTATTTCGGAGATTGTAGATTTGCAGTGAAGGTCCATACATTATTTCTTATTGAGTTTGCTCTAATATCAATTATAGAAGTCCCAGAAGAATTAATTGTGCATTCACTGGGTCAAAAGCCATGCTGTTTCATTTTATATATAAAGTTGGTTCATCTATGTTATTTTTTCCGATAAATCCATTACAGATTAGGCTCAAGTGCTCAACCCACAAAGACAGAAGGGAGAAACCAGGAAACAGAGAATAAGAAACACCGCAGCATACAAATTTTCTCAATATTCGACAAGATATGACAATGGAGATATTTACGGTGTTTATATATTTGTTGTTTTTTAGTTGATTTTCCTATGACATAATTTTGTTGAGTATCAAATTATTGATGAGTAAATTGTCAAGTCATTAATATTTAAGCTTTACAAATCACTGGGACCTAATTAAGTTAGTAGCTAGTTGGTTCTTTATACATCTAGTGAAAAATCAAATATTTAAGCTTTAGAAGACTTGGGATTTTATGATATCAATACTTTTTTTTGGGGTCATGTTTCTATCCTGATCTTCAGCTTGATCCTAGGGAAACGTGGATTCGTTTCATCTTCTCTTTGAGCGTCACAGTCAATTGTTGATTGCACTTGATATTTTGTGAATACTTAGAAATTATACCATTGGTTTATTTATACCACTGACTTATCAATTGTTGATCACCTTGACAGCCAGCATTTTGCTCCTTGAATTTATCTAGTATCTACAATTGCGCCAATTCTATATTAGTTTCCTCAACCATGAACATTTTTCTTCTTGTGAGGAGGTACCATGCCTTCATATATCACTAGAGTGTTGGTTTGCAAAGCGAGTTATGTTACAGTAAAGTCCACATTCCTGTATCGGCATTATGTCCTATGCAACTACGTGTAAATAATATAACTCTTGCGAGTCATTGCAGCTATAATGCATATTGATGTAAAGACAACTAGTGCTTTACAACACAGTTGTCAAGTATCAAATATGGTGCTGCAGAGCTTGTCAAAGTCATAATGATTTTGATTAAAATTTTGCTAGATCTTTTTAACTAATTAAGGCACATTCTAGTCATATTAGTAGGCACTTGCCAAAGCATCTTCATAAGTTCATTATTTCTTTGACCATTTTATACGGGTAAACATCCTCATTTTCTAGGTTTTGTGAATATTCCAAATCGTGCAAATTACATATAGATTATTAGACCTTTGAGCCATAATGTGAACTTATGAGAAAGTGTGATTCAACAGAAATTGAGATAAGATACATTCGTTTTTACGCCTTGAAGGTCAACTATGAAGACACATGTTAGGGTCATAAGAGAGGTATTTCTTCGGATACAAGTAACATTAGTTAGATTCTCCAAATAAAATTAATATTAATTTGCTTCTTCAATTTCTTTTTCAAAAAGCCATACCAATTTAGGTTTTCAGAAATCTGAAAATAGAAAAGGGTTAAAAATAAACATTGAGTTAATTAGAAGTATATAGGTTAATTAAGATTGTAAGTGTCATATTTGATTAGAAAAATATAAAAAAACATATTACGTATTTAATAAAAAGTTTTCCAATTCTGCTGTATTACTGAAAATGTTGTTGTCATTCTTTACAAGCCTAAAATGAATCTTTTGTGACAATGCCAAAAAAAAAAAAATATATCATTATTGGCTAGAATCCAGATTTAAGTAGCATTTTCCAATTGCTTTTTGAACCCATTCATCATAATCTTGTAGCATCTGCTGAAGCAGCAGTGGCACGAGCTTGTCTACCAAAGCTTGCATCATTCTGTACGCAACCAAACCAACATATTATGAGTTATGAATCAACAACTTGCATGTTGAAAATGGTAGAGTCATATAATGCCAAGAGGACAACAGTGCAGCAATGAAAATTACGGTCATATTATTGGTTAGTTGTAACATTGAGAAATCACTACCATATTCAAGTACAGTTTCAGAGGACATATAATCTTCAGAAGAAAAACCGAAAGTTATTAATATATGAATAATAAGGGTTTAATTTTGATGTATTGACCGTGCAAAAGAATTTTATGTTGTTATCCAATCAAATCTCTTCATTTGCATAACTTTTTAAATAGTGTAGGTGGAAGTTGAACCATATTTGTTTATATGACAATATGATTGATTGAATATTTATTTAATATTTAGTGTATCAAAATTAAATTCAATTCATAAAGGATCAAACTTTTCAAGAAACTTTTATTGAGAGGGAAAAAAGTCAAAGGTCAGGGAATTGGACATACTCTGAGCACATCAAGGACACAACGGACAGGAAACAAGGAAAGACAAAAAAAAAAAAATTACCTCCTTTGCAGACCTGCTTGGTTACTTTGCATGTCTCACAAATTAACCCTCCAAAAGAAACAATATGATTCAACAAGTGAAAAGCTACAAAAATAGTCTGTATCCTAGATAATGTTTAAAGGAAGAAAAATCACCACATTCCCTTTAGATTCTAAAGTGCTTTTGCCTTCTAAACATCTAACCTTCATACTCCATTCAATGTACAAATTATAAAGTCGGCCACCGAGGAACACATGTACTAATGGTAGGGAATTCAAGTTGATGAATAGGGAATCGAGGGAACTGATGTGGTAAGCGATGTTGTCACCTCGTTGGGGATTCATGTGCAAATGACTACATATATGACTAGGGGAATTAGGCAATAACATTATCACATACAATTGTAGTCCACTCAATTATCCACTAATCAACGTGAATTG
>JAMLFY010000366.1:0-38436 GCA_030441495.1 Dalbergia oliveri | reverse complement strand
ATTAATTACTAGACTTTACTCTTTGCTTCAGTTCCTTAATCATGCTTTGAAAATACTTAGTGAAATTACGAGCCATTTTTTTTTAAACATAATTGAAAATTAAGCCGCGCTAACGTGAATGATTTAACAAAATTTAAAAGACACATGAAACAAACATAACATCATCATATTGGCTCCATCATAACATCCATAATTACATATCATATAGATATTTTGCCTCCAACGGAATAAGACTAAGTGTAGGCAATCTGATAAACATAAATAATATATGGATGGAAGGACATCCATTAATGGCACCTAGTAATAACACTCAGGGGATAGGGATAGATATTCTGAATATACGAGTGAAGCAGGATTAAAGTTCAACTCCCGGTGAAGCCTCAATGTGATTCACGAACGCTTCCTTCGTTTTTGAAGACGAGATGGAAAGAAAAATAGAGGAGTGAGAAATTTATAAAGAATCTCGTAGGTACTCACCTCATGATGCATTGTGTCATCATCATCGTCGTCCAGGAACCTCGGGTTATTATGAAATAGTGAGCATGCTAAGATTGATTTATTAAGTTCGAAAATATACTTTCGAGGTTGGTCTTTTAATCATGCGTCTTATAATGCATCATAAACTTAGCATGTCATGTTTATAATGAACTTTTCCTTTCATATATAATAACATAGTTATGCATAAAATCACATCATATTCCTCATCATCATTTAAATACTATGCATAGCAGAATATCATATTTCATCATCATCTCATAAATACTATGCATAGCAGAACATCATATTCACATAATGCATTTACTTAGTTTCTTAGGTGACTTAAAGTTACTTTCATCATCATTTTCCTGGGCCACCCTATACTCCACCCTTTTGGGAGTAATCTAGGTTATGAGCTCATACCTTGCTAGTCGTCACTAGCATATACTTATCCCTTTTGATAAGTTAAAATTCGTCTCTACCCTTTTGAGAGACAGACTAGGGGGCAAGAATCACCTTTTCACCGCCTATAGTTTGAACGGGTCCAAAGGATCATTTTCTCATATATTTTGAGTCACCTTAAGTCTTTGCATGTTATATCATAATACAATTCTTCATTCATAATCATTATAACATTTTCTCATTTATAGTCTTATGCCGAAATAATATATTCCAACTGTAATCATGCATCTAGGATCAGGAAAGAGAGGTGGGTCACAATGGACACGACTTAAATACCAAGTCTTTCCTAGCAGAAACTTTCCAAATTACACTTTTACAAGTAATATACTTTCTTCCAGCAACTAGGGTAAATTTTTAATAACAAAGAATATTTCATTATTTCATGCATAAGCATTCTCATTGTTTGCAACAGCAACTATAACATGCAAGCCATGAAATCATTCAATGAAATCAAATACTTAATAAGCATCATCATAAATCCTACCAAAGTTTCTTAAATAATTGAAACTCTAGAACTGAGGTAACCTCAATTATAGAACTAATTAATTATGCATATTAAGGGATTAATTACCATCATTACCATTAATCATAAGCCTTAAGAACATTATTAAACAGTATAAGGCGGCATAGGCAAGAAACTATTAAAGCTTTCCTTATTATGTAGCTAATTTCACTTCTAACATGCATAGAATTATTCCTTATCAATAAACATAATTATCACAACTTCAAACATATTAAATCATCATCATTTATTGGTACTAATTCATATAAAAGGGAATCATGAACCTCATATAATTGTATAAAATCACATTTTAAGTGAACATAAAATGTTAGTTTCCCGTAGAATCCTTGCAAAGCTTTAAAACTCTTTTAGAAACTAATTCTTTTTGCTAAACTTGAAAGAATCTTCATAATTAAAATTCTCACTTAAGATAAAAGGAGCAAGTCTTGAGCTTAAGAGATTTATTTGATATCTTAGAATCATAAACATGCTATGCAACCTCATTTTAATCTTGTCATTATAAGGTGATAACTTGGAATTATAAACATGATATGCAAATCCATTTCTTTATCTTTAAGATTTAAGGTGATGACTTGAAAATTAAACATGATGCAAGAGCTTGAAATATAAACATGATGCAAGAAACTGGAGCGGCGGTAGTCCGCAGGGACCAGTGAAGGGAGAAAAGAATCTTAAGAAACCGGAGCGGCGGTAATCCGCACTGGACGGTGAAGGGAGAAGAGAATTATTATTACATCTTTTAAGCTCCAATCTCAAGACTTCTTAAAGAATTAATTCTTTAACTCCAATAATCTTATTTCTTTGCTTGTGATACTTGGGCAAGTCTTTGAGCTCTAGGATCTTTAGGTGATGACATAAAAATAAACATGTCATGCGTTGATTCTTTTAGCCATTATAAAATAAAGTGAGAGCATAAAATAAATATGAGATGCAACCTTCTTTATTATCTTTGAAGATTAAGTGACAACTTGAAACATAAACATGAAATGCAAGCTTGGAAATTTAAACATGAATATGCAAGTTCATTTATTCATTCTTGAGAATTTAGTGATGACATAGAAAGTAAACATGGTTATGCAAGGCATAAACTTAAACATGGATGCAAGTTCATTTTATTTCTTTACTAGAGCTCCTCCAAGACTTTAGAGAAATATAAATTCAACCCAATATATCTTAGCAAGACAAAGTGAAAAATACATCTTTCAAGTTCTAAACTCAAGATCATAAAAACATCATAAAAATATTATTCTTTAAAGTTTTGCATCAAGTGGAACTTTCAAGCTTTAGAGGCCTAACTTGTGATGGATTCACAACCCACCCTCAAGGTCCTCATCATCAAGCCATCATCTTAGTCCCACCTAGGCCATATGGCTGAATTGTTAAAGAAAAGGAAGAAGAAAACCAAATGGAAAAACTAGAAAATCCATGAAATCATCATTTTGAACCAAGAACAACACTTAGCAAAGCATAGAAATAAACTTAAAAACAACTCCCTACCTAATCTGATTTGAAGGAAAGGAAGAGAACTTGGTTTCCTTGAGTGAAATGAAAGAAAATATTCTTGAAAACTTGAAGAAAGAATTCAGCCAAGAGGAGGAGGAAAGAAAGCTTTTGGTGCTCCTAAAACTAGAATTTGTGTAAGTTATGAACAAGCATCTAAACTATCTTCAAGCATGCCTATTTATAGAGATTTTGCAGCTCATAAATGGACAAAGGAAGGAGGAAATCTGACCAAAAATTAGAGGAAAAAAATAAGGAAGAAAAATCATTTTGTTTGGTGGCTTAAAACATGGAATCATGTTTCCATGTTTTCATGATTCTTTGTTTTCATTCTTTGGATTTTTGTGTAATAATTTTCTGACTTATTACTCAATAATTTCGTGCATTACAGCCTTGTGGAAGAGGATTTTGTGTGTTCCATGTATTATTTAGGTGTAGGCAAGGTATTCATGCAATTTAGAGAATTTACGGTTAAGGGTTTAAGTGAATTACTAAGCAATTTGGGTGTTTTAAGCAATTTTAGGTTCTAATCAATCTAAATAAATAATTTTGACTCTAGATTAATAATTAGAATTTAATAAGCTTTAATTTGAGCCTAATATTGCTTAGGTTTCGTTAGCAAATCAAAAATCTCAAAATTTGTAAAACTGCACAAGGACGGGGCAAAACGGTCATTTTACTTAAAAATTGCGGAGACCACCCGAGCTTAACCAATGGTTAATCATGGCTTAAAAACACCTTTTAACACATTTTAGTGAGGTTCGGCTAAGTGGGCACGCAAATCGGTTAAAAAGCGTGGGCGTTTTGGTCATTTCGCGTCGAAACTCAAAATTAGGATTCTTCTCCTCTATTAACACACATAACACAAACAATCCCTTATTAACATCAAAACATCCCCTTGAGGACGGGTGGGGCCCACGATCCTCATTTTCTAAGTAAAATAACCTCGGGGCATTTTGGTCATTTTACACGTACAGAAAATTGGGGTTTGCAATACTTGACGAATTCCTAACTTCTCTTCTAACGTTATATTCCTTTATTAAGGATTGTTTGGTCTCAAATTTTATATAATATACCTACGGTAATTCGGTAATTCCTAATGATAGTAAAAATTCCAGTAAAAATTGGCGTTGGGGTTACAGGACAGCTTCCTTCCATCTCCAAAAGCTGGAACTGAAAGTGAAAGTGAAAGGTAGGTTAATTTTCTTGATTTCCTTTCTTTTTCTTTTAATAATTTGTGCATGAGCTTGATTGATAATTTATGCCTGAATCAAATTATTGGAAGTATAGAGCTTGATTTTCTGCTTACCAAGCTTGGGTCTTAGTTCTAGGTTAGATTCAAGTTTGAGGTTACTGTTCTGTTTAGTTTAGCTTTGGTTTTTGTTGAATTTTTTCTCTAGTTCAAGATTAATATATTTAGGCAGTAGATTTAAATTTTGGTTAATTTTGGTTCTTGTTTTTGACTAATTGTTTGGTCTTGTTATTGTAATTTGAATTTATAGCTTTTTCTAATGGAGATGGAGGCTAATGCAACCAGGAGCAACATCTATCCCAAAAATGAAAGCGAAACACTTAAAGTTGAAGATGACAACAATCTAATTCTAAAGAGTGTTTATTGGCAGTATCTGAAAGATATAAAGTAGATGGAGAATGGAAAGCGAAATGTCTTCATTGTGGCAAGGTACTTAGTGCAACTCAAAGGAATAGGACCAAGGCATTGAAAAATCATGTGCTTAACCATTGCAAGAGAATAAAGTTAGTCACATCAAAACAATCAACTATTGCTGAATGTTTTGTGAAACAAGGCAAAAAAGGGAAGAAAATTTCACATTTGATCCAGCATACTCAAGAAGGTGTCTTGCCAAGATGGTTATAATGCATGAATATCCATTGAGTGCTGTGGAACATATACATTAAGAATCTCTGCCTCTTTCCAAGCCTTCATTTAAGGTGCCTAGTCACAACCAATCAAAAAAGACATTCTTCAATTTTATGAGAAAGAAAAACTCAAAACAACTTTGTCATTGGACCAAAATGGAAGTAAGGTGGCAATTACAACGGGACATGTGGACTTCCAACCAAAGCAAAGGATACATGGTTGTAACGGCACACTACATTGACGGCTCATGGAATTTGCAGATGCGCATTTTGAGGTTTTTCTCAAAGTTCCCTTCTTACACTTAACATTAAATCAATGGTTTTTATCATTTCATAATGTATATGTTTTTTAATTTTTCAGTTTTCTTTATGTTCCCCCTCACACAAGTAATGTGCTCACTCACACATTAATGAAGGTTTTGTTGGAATGGAACATAGATAGGAGTCTGAACCATTACATTAGATAATTGTTCTACTAATGATGCTATGATGGAAGATTGGGACGGTGGATTATTACGTTTACTTGATATTGAAGGGGAAATTATTGCATATGCGTTGTGCGCTACTCACATATTGAATTTGATTGTGAAAGATGGCTTAGATATAGTTAAGGAACGTGTCAGAGAAGATTCGTAATAGTGTATTATATTGGAGAGCAACCGCTAAAAGACATGAAACATTTGTTGCTTGGTGTCATAAATTCAGTGTTCCATCAAGAAAATTAGTTGTTGATTGCCCGAACTAGATGGAACTCAACTTATGTAATGTTAGAAACGCTTCATTGTACAAAGATGTCTTCCCTCGTTTAAGACAAAAGGAACCTCAATATAAAAGTGTGCCTAGTAATGAGGAGTGGGAACTTGCTAAGGACATATGTGGTAAATTGAAAGTGTTTTATGATGTGACTCAATTATTTACTCATACAAATCCAATTGCTAATATTTACTTTTCATAAAATTTGTGAAATAAAGTTGGCATTGGAAAAATGGGCTTCTTCCTTTGATCAATTGATTAGTCATATGGCATGTAATATGAAGAGAAAGTTTGAGAATATTGATGAAGTTCATGGCATTATGGGTGTTGCATTTATTCAACCCTAGGTATAAACTTCTGCTTCTTTCTTGAATACAAGTTCTCAAAATTATATCCAGATTCAATAGATTGTACAAAGCAAGTTCAAAGAATTCAACAATTATGCTATGACTTGATGATTGAGTACCAACAAAAGGCAAGCTCTCAAGCTTAAATGTGCAAAAATTTCCTGCACAAAACGACACTCTTCAAGAAGATCAAGATGATGATGTTGCTTATTGGTTGTATCTAGAAAGATAAAGAAAGCAAAGGGCTAACTTGTGAAAGTTTCAATTTGATTTTTACATTGAGGAAGATGTTATTCCAAGAACTTTGATTTTGAAATTTTGGTTTGGTGGAAAGTGAATGGGGCTAAGTATCCAACTATTCAAAAAATTGCTAGAGAGTATATTTGCTATTCCAATGTGTCTAGTGTTGCTTTTGAATATCCTTTATATTAAAGTGGTTGTTTGATTAATCCTAATCGTGGTAGTCTAAATGAAGACACAATAGAAGCTTTGATGTGTTCTCAAAATTGGTTGTGGGCAACTTATGGAGGGAAAGGTAAATTTTTTTCATATGCTTTATCTAATTCTTTTATTTCAAAGATATTAATATCAAATAATGTTTGATTTATTAATGAATTTATCATGTTTAATTTATGGGAACAGAAACACTCCTTCCTGTGAATGACTATTCGGAACAGTAATGATGAAGATGATGTAGAATTGAAGAATGAGGATTTGAAGAATTGAGGCTAGATGCCTAGGCATGAAGATTTTTATGATTTTGTTGTAATTTGATATTTGTAAACTTGTTTGGAACTTAGTTGTTTTTTCTATTAAGGATATTTTGTTATTTTTTTGGTCCAGCTGATTGCTACTCTAAAATTTAAATATTAACATTATTATTTGTTGTATTTTATATTTTTGTGTGTTGATTTTTTAGATTTTGAGATAATTTTACAATTTTTTTAAAAAATAGCGGGGCGGGGGCGGTACCCATGGGCGGGTTCGGGTTTAAACTTGTAAAACTCAGGTAAGCGGGGTGGGGTAAAGCTCATATTGTCTTGGTGGGGGGTCGGTTAGCAAAACCCGCCCGACCCGCTCCATCCCCACCCTTAATATATATATATATATATATATATATATATATATATATATATATATATATATATATATATATATACACACACACACACCTTAATATGATCATTATATTTAAATCAATATATTTGTTAATTTATAATATTTTTTATAAACTAGAAATTTAGCCTTAATGTACTAAAATGAGGTAAATGACTCATTATACAATAAAAGTATTCACTATAATTGTTTATCAATTTTATCTTATAACTCTTTTAGTATCTTTATTGGTTGTTTTTGTTTTAGCCTTTTTTAGTATTATATTTATGGTCTTACAACTAGTTATCACTTTTACATAATGATATTTATAAAAATCAAAAATATAATTTAAAAAATATTTATAAAGATAAAAACTAAATTTTAATATTTATAAAAGTCAAATACATATTTTAATATATTTATATAGGGCTTAAATTCAAAATCGCAGACCAACAGTTTATGAAATTATAATTTCCTCATTTAACGTAAAATTGAGTATTATTTATCAAGCTAATGCAATTTTAAGATTTTTCAAATTATCCTAAAAAAAATGATAAATTCATTTACTAAGTTTATTGAAAACTATTTGTTTTTCATTTTGGAAGCTTAATATATGAATAGAATTTATCAAAAATTTCTCATCATTTCCTAAACAATGAATTTATTGAAGGTATAAAGAAAATTATTGAGTTAGCACCTGGAAATTAGTTAAGGAATCTCTTTGTTACATTATTAGTGACAAATACAATGAGTATGCCACAATTTATATGGGAGCATGTTAAAAACTTAAGAAGATGAAATCTTATATTACCAGATAAATATATTAAGGAATTAATGTAGGTTTTAAATTGTAATTTAATTTTTTATCAATTATTTTAATATTATATTCCCAAATTTTAAAGACAAATATCGCATTTGTTAGAATAAGTTGAGAATTTCATCCTGTCATAAAAAAAAACTTTTATTTTTTGTATATCTTTTTATCCAAATTCATAGCTAAAAAATTTATTTTTAATTGAAATTGAAAAATTATTTAATTCAAATGGAAGATATTTGAAAGTGTTTAAGTCCATGTCATACTAAATGATTCTCCACTCAATTAATTTCAAAGTCATCTCTTGAGCTAACAGCTAGAATATGATAGAAAGCAATTGATGATATTAAAGGGTACTTATCTTCAATGAATAAAACAGAGGATCATTTATGATAATATAATGGCTCAATAATCATGAAAAATAAAGTTTTATATTGTATATGGTTATGGAGGAATCTGAAAAATATTCATTTAGAGAATATTTACTAAAATGATGCAAAGGAAATGAGGTGTAATTGAATTCATGTAAATTAAATTTATTCATTATTTTTTATTAATTAGAAAGTTTATTTTTATATTTTTATAAATTAAATATTTAATTTACTAAATATGTAAATGATTAGGATGATAGAAAAAATGTCGAAGTAGTCCCAAGGGGATTAACTGAAAAAGAGGATGAGAAAACACATTTAGTCTTCATGAGAACGGGACGAAAATCACCTATCTTAAACGAATAAGGACAATAAATGAGGTCTCTACCACGATGGAGATTTGACAATTCATTTATATAAATTGTTTATATATATATATATGTGTGTGTGTGTGTGTGTGTGCGTGTGTGTATGTATAAAAGAAAATCTTAGCACACAATTCATTTTTTTAATTATTTATTGAATTTACATTATGTATATATTTTCATTTTAAATTTGGATTATATTGCATTAGTACTATTTGTCCTCATTCTTTCAAAATACTGTTCAATTTTGGACAAACAAAGATATTAAGAAAGATAATAAATGACATTGGTAATTGAGTAAAATATAGTGAACATACTAATATATCCCTACATATTAATTAATATAGCACACTAATATTAAATGGAATGTTTTGAAAATGTGAAATTAATTAGGGGTAGTTTTCAAAGAAAAAAATTAATGCTTTATTAAAATGCAAAATTAACAGATATTTTGAAATATGAAGTTGGAAATTGGATAGATATTCTATGGGAATAGTATTATGTATTATAGAATATCAAAATATTTTTCAATTTTTTGAAATTATTTAATAATTCTACAAATATTAATACATTAGACTCATGAGAAATAGGGAATAAGGGATTAAGGGGATGAAAATGGGAATGAAGGACAAAATTCTTAAACGGGACGGGTACGGGAGGCATATCCCTATCTCATAGATTAATTGTCATCTATATTAATGGTATATGATATTGTAAATATATCCACTTATATTTTATTCCATTATTCATCAATTTCAACTATTGAGTAAAATTTTTATAAAATAGATTTTTTATTGTTAGTTAAAGGTCATCTATTAAGATTTTCTCAACTTACAAATATGATATTCAAAATAAGATATAAAATGGAATGACACATTTCAGATCCATACTCATTTATATTTTGTTCATTTATTTAATTATTTAACGGTTAACTAATATTTCAAAATAAATTATATACTCAATTTCCTATAAGATGTATTTAAATAAACTCCTATTCATTTTCAATAATGGTTAATACATTATTTTTCATTATTTATCCCGTGTTCACGGGTTTAAAAAACAAAGTAGTAACATATATTAGTGTATTCACATTATGTACTTGTTTATTTTTCAAATAACAACAACAACAACAACAATAATAATAATTTACATGATGAACATATTTTGCACTCAATTCTAATAATTAATGGCTTCTTAAAAATATCTAATAATTCTCTATAAAAATAATATCTATCAAATTATTTTCATATTACATGTTAAATATAAATAATATCTAATATCTTCAAGTAAGTATCATCATAATTCAACAATGCCTAAACAATCGTTTTCAAATAACAATGCTTATGATTTTGGTTAACTATCAATCATTTTGAAAATCTTCAATTATCAATTTATCTATATTCAAATTTTCATGAAACTGATATATACACATGGAAACATATTTTTCTAACATATTCATTTAATTCTATATATTTATCTTTTTGAAAAATATTTAACTATTTTATAAGTTAAAAATTATATATATTATCAATATAAAATACTTTATGCTAGTATCATTATTACAAAAGTAGTATATGTGAATACTATATATATATATGTGTGTGTGTATGTGTGTGTCTGTGTCTAATGTGTAAAGTGTCAATTTGGGATTGTTTTCTTTCTTTCATTAGATATTATAATTATTTTATAAAGATTTGATTATTAGTATATATATAAATGGTTTCTAGACTTTGGACCAATACCAGCCATTTTCCCAAAAGAAGCACCCATGGAATATGAGTATTTTAAAGCCAAAACCTCATTTATACCAGAAATGAAATTAATATTATTCATAGCCTCTTTAGGAGTTACTTGGATTATGCAATGGGAATATGATTCGGCCAAAATGGCTGAAGATCTAGCATCCAGTACCTTATTCAGAGTTATTAAAGTAAGATGGTGGAGACTTTTTGAGTTAAAATTAATCAGCAAACAAGCTATTGGCACATGGCTATCGTATCCACACAATAAGAGAAGTAGTCCTCCACAAAGCCAAGCATCTACAAGCAAAAATGATAAAGCAGAATTTGAAAAAGTAACACGTTCTTAGCTTAGAAGAAACAGCTGTTAGCGGCCTTAGCCACGTTAGAAGAAGAAATACAAGAACAATTAAAAGTCATATCCTCCAAATCAGAAGAAGATGAAGATATCAGTTCAAGCTTAGGTCATTAGTTTGAAGACATGAAGAACCTAGTACAACTTATTAAAAAGTAGAAGTGTCGCCACATCTTTGCAGTAAAAGAAAACCAAGACAAGTAATTATCTCTTAAGAGTAAAAGCAAATAATGATAAGAGTTCTCGTGAAAGAAGCAATCCTCCAAGTCAAAAGGCTATTCTAAAGCCTAAGAGTCCTTCATCAATAATGGATGTCCTTTGGCATCTCCATCCAACAAGCATTCAATCATGTGTGTCCTTGTAAAAGCAATGTAAAAGAAAGATAAGATGAGTCTTGTTGTAAACGTTAGTTACAAGTCATGTTTGTAATAGTAGGATAGCATCCCTATAAAAGCAGTATTGTAAAAGAAGGAGATCATCCTCTTTCATATCTGGGAGAAAATTAAAAAATTTGATCACCCATTACAAGCAGTTGTAACCTTTGAGAAAAGCCTTTACTATAAAAAAAAAAAAAACTTGTATCACCCCCTACTTGTACAAATTCCAAGCATTCAATAAAATCTCTGAAGTTTACAAGTTTTCAAGAAATATTTATAAGTGTCTGCATTTTAAGTTTTCATACTTATCAAAGCACTATGATTCCTTTTTATATACTTAGAATTGCAAAACGAAGATTGTTAAAAAATAAAAACCAAATAATAGAAACTATTAAAGAATTTTAAGCACATCCTATTTCAGGAGAGGACGCTTTATTAAACCAGTTATATGATATGCTTTTATCTACCACTAATATATTAAAAGGAATTGAAAAGAGAATGACCTGTTTAAACCGTGCCTAAATATTTTCAAGCTTTTGAAAGAAAGTTTACAAGTAATAGCTACATAATAACTTTGTATTTTCTGTATTTACCTATGTTTTATTTTCTCTCCGTAACGATCTACCCCCGCTCTGGTATTAGAGCCTAAGTCGCGGATATATTGTCAAATTCTAATTGACATTTACACCATAAATATAAATGATAGATATCTAAATAAATCATCATCTTAGAAAGGATATAAAAATTAATTTATAAAGAGCATATGTGATAAAAAGGAAATTTTAGTATACTATATCTTTTCAAATTCTAACAATATATACAATATTGATACAAATATTAATATCAAGGGTAATTATAAACAATATTGAATTTAATAAATTTGATAAGATAATATTTTCAAAATTTAAAATCGAACATCATAACACAACTGAATATCATAAAAAGATTAAATATTAAATTCAAACAAAAGTTGAACATTGGCATAGAAAAAGATTGATGTACAAAATTATTATAAATTTTATATTTTATTTTCTCCTTTTGGGATTGATATTTTCTTTTATAATCTATATTTTCATGATTTACTATTTAACATAAATTTAAAATAAAGAATTATATCGATTCATTCTTTTGATTTATTTATTTTTGATATACAACATTTTTCTTCTTTTTTTTAAGGCATTTAAATGTCTCTTAGGCTTTATCCAACCTTTCTTAGCTCTAGACATATTCATTTAAAGGCTTCCACTTTTGAGATATTACATAACTAGAGACACAACACCCACCGAAAGGAACACTTGAAACCTCGTTGGAATCCACGAACACAATTTGAACTAAATCCATTGAAGCCGCATCGAAGATGGAAGATTGAGGTGGAACCGGAATTGGAAAAAAGAAAAACAAAAGATCTTAAAATAAAAGATCTAGAAATTGTTCTATTTGAAAAATGGGAATGAAAATTTGTTTAGGGAGAGTATTTGGAAGAGAAGAAGAACGTAAGAAAATGGAAGAAAAATGAAGGTTTTCTTTTCATTTTAGTGATTTGAAATAAAGGAAATGTGAACAAAAGAAAAAGTGTCAGAGAGTGAGGAAACGAAAGAGAAAATTAGAAAGGAAAGAAATTGAAAATGCTCTTAAGAGCGAACTTGGCACAGCAAAATTAAGGGTTCGAGAAAGGACTATGATAACATATTGAATTTCAAGATAATGAAGTCGAGAAAGGACCAAGAGACTTTCTTTATAAGGTTTACATTTTATCCTGAATCTATTTAGTATTTGTCCTCAATTGATTTACAATTTTTAAGAACTGGTTTACATATTTTATGAATATGGTTTATAATTTTTTGTGTACTAGTTTACAATTTTTCTACATGGTTTCACATTCAATCATAAAACCTGTTTAGTATTTATTCTCAATTGGTTTACAATTTTTTAGAATCGGTTTACAGGTTTTATGAACATAGTTTACAACTTTTTTGGTACTAGTTTACGAATTTTCTGCATATAGTTCCACATTTTATCCTGAAACTTTCCAAAACTGGTTTACATGTTTTATGGTTTATAACTTTCGCAACACATTTACAATTTTCTAACTATAGTTTTCAACAATAATAACAAATCTCAACTTCTAACGAGTCATTCTCAATTCGTTTTGTGTTGAAAAAACTAAACAAATTAATAATCCATGTCTTAGGACACAACTACAAACACATAAAGAATCAAATGGAATGAGAAGCCTTCATGCATGAGGATTAATTTTATACTTTGCCAACAAATCTTGATTTCTTTCTTCTTCTTATGAATGATGAAGAATGAGAGAGAGAATGTGACGAGAGAGAATGAGACTTTTAGATGGATGATGAGTGAGAGAGAGAAATACAAAGAGACAGAGAACGAGTTTTGAAAGGAAAAAATGGAGGCTTTTTCTTTCTTATTTTACCCCTTCATATTAAATACTCTTATTTTATCTTATAATGAGGTGTAAGTGTATAGTAACTTTGTAGTAATATGCATATATGATTCCTCTAATAACTATTTAATTAGGATAATAACGAAAAAAAAAAAAAAAATGCATAGATATTAAAGGCTAGGCAAGGCACGTGAGGGTCGGGCTTGTATCCATGGCTTCCTCCTTTCTTCTTCCCGCACCTCTCAACTCCCATAGGCATAGCACTCTTTCTCTTGCTCCAATTCCCCTCCGATTTCGAAACCCGAATCTCGCTTCTCTTAAATTCAACACCAACCAACGCCACGCTTTAATCGTTCGTGCATTAGACGAAGATTCGAACCCGAAACAGTGCAAGGTGCGCTCCTCTCTCTCTCTCTCTCCTCAATGGAACTTGTTTTTTGACTGTGTTTTTCTTTTTCCTTTTCATCAGATGGCGAGGTGAACAATTTAGGAGTTAAAGCAGCGCTCTCCATGTTGAGATTCTACAAAAGTAACCCTTTTTTTCTTCCCTTCATCTTTCGCTACTTCTTTGTTTTTATTTTTCCCCTTAAAAATTTGTCGCAATTTCAGACACGTGCTGCGTAGTGCTTATGTAAAGTATTCTACGATACCCTTAATATATTACAAGTAAGATTCACCTGAGCTGGGACAGTCCATTCCCACTGGTACTAATTTATACTTTTGCATTCCTTCATTCCTTATCATAAATTTCATTGAAACTTTTTTATTTTATTTTATTTTGACGTACTGAAGCTTTACACTGGCGTTTAATTAAAAAAAAAATGTTATTTGTTTATGTTTTGGACACTGTGCCGACTAGTGTCCCATGGAACGTGAGACATGTATCATAACTCTTAATTAAATCCTTCTATTTGCATAACCTCTTAAATAATGGGTGTCAGAGTAATTGCTATCAATACATGGTTGGTTGGAGTAGCAGATACTCTTTCCCTTAACTAGTGCTCTCATGTTTGAGCCTGGAGTAGAGTAATGGGTGTTGGGAGAGTAATCCCCAGTCCATATAGGATTAGGATCTCAAATGCTCGAACAAGATTGCCTCCGTTACAAGGATGCCTTTGTGAAACCAAAAAGAGTTAGATGTATTGCTGAAGTGGCAATATTTGTTAAATGATATCATAAAATTCTTTTATATTGTAGGATAGTAGCATCATAATTAAATCCTTTTTCTTTTGGTAAAATCTTTGGAATTTCTGTTTTCTTTTATGCTTTTTAATCGGAATGTCTCTGAATTTAATATGCATTTTCATATCTCTTCTTGGTTGATGTTTCTTCATGAATATATTTTGTTTGCTACCTTGCTCAACTTGGTATTATTGTTCATGTATGCAGGGGAGATTTCACCAATCTTGCCAAAGAGCTGTCGTTATGTTCCAACTTGCAGTGAGTATTCCATGGAGGCTTATAAGAGGTATGGAGTTGTGAAGGGTACAGTCTTGACTGCATGGCGCCTGTGTCGATGCAATCCCTTGGTATTGACCAGTTATTTTGATACTTGTGCCTGCTTCTTCTAGCTTTAGCCCTGCAATTTTAGATTTTGTAGCTAAATTCCTGTGTACATATGTAGGTGGGTATGGATATGATCCTCCTAGATGGTTTGGGGAGATTAGTCCACGTGAAGAAGTTGATGAGTGATTAGTCTCAGGCAGCCAATTATAAGGTGATTATTGGATTTTTTTTTCTTGGTATTTCTTGAATTTGATTATTGCTACCAACTGAGCATTTTGAAGTTCTTTGCTGTGCTTATGTGAGTTGTAATTATTTTCTATTAGCTTTTTGCTGCAACGTTGTAATAATGCAAAGGGAATTCTTAGAGCCTTTTTGTTTCAATTTCCAGTTTTCAGTTTTCATTTTCAGTTTTAGATTTTGTGAAAGAAATATTGGAAATTCTGAAAACTACAAATTCCAGTTTTTAGTTTCATTTTCAATTTTCAGTTTTTCCTTCACAAATTCCTGAAAACTGAAAACTGAAAATGAAACTGGAAAAATTGAAACAAACAGGCTTATAAAATCATAGAAATTGGATTTAGAAAAATTATATCTGTGATGGGAAGGGATATTGATGATGACAATGAAATTGAACATCTCGGTACTGCACAAGGCTGAAACAAATATAGAGCTATACATTGATTGAATACCCTTCATTGGAACTTTAACTGCCAGCCTTTTTTGAGTTTTAATCCAACATGGGGATCAACATGTCATACATATCTTTGATGGGTTTTACAAGTCACAAGAAAAATAGTTATTTTAGATTTTTCTGCTTTTATATTTATTTATTTTCTTATTTTAGTGGTAATATAACTTTGAGGATCTTGATTCTTTAAAGTGAGGGGTTAACCATCCTTATATTATTTGATGGACCCACACACAGTGTAGTTTAAAGTGGTTCAATGGTTCAACTCAGCACCCATATGAATTTAAAGTGAGGGGTTAAGATATTATTTGATGGGACCCACATGCAGTGGTAGTTATTGATCCAAGCATGGTTAACCCTTCACTCACTAACCACTCCCACTTTAGAATCGAATTTTAGATTGCTTCATGACCATTTTGTTGAAACTTCATCTTAAATTAAATGTTGGTATGTCAGTATCAGTACTTCAGTAAATGTACTTTTCTTTTTGATAATTAGTGCTGAAAACTCTCCAAAGAGAGAGCAATATAGCGTGGTGCATTAGACTCAACACAAGAATAAAAAAGAAACAAAAAGCTCAGTTGGTAGCAATAATCAAATTCAAGAAACAAATAATAAACACCAAAAAGTAACCAACTACTTCTAAAAAGATGAATCTCAGAAGTCTTCAAACTCCTGAATAAGACTTTGACCACCATACTTAAATCAAAGAACTCTTCATGTTCCTTTAAGACCTCTGATCCTAATGGTTCCCCAAAAGATTCCAAATTCAGTCCGCAAACATGAGATAAAACTTCTGAACCAGCAACTCCGTAGTATGCATCACCAACAAATAATCACTAGCACATGAACTATCATCAATTACTGCATTTAACCATTCATCTGTCACTTTCCCTTTCTGCTTCCTCTGACTTTCCTTTTTGCAATCTGAGCATTTTTCCTCTTTCTTGCTTTGTGCTCTATAGCCATTGCCCAAATGACATCAATTTCTTTAGTGGAAGAGAGATATAAATTTCTGCCTAACACCCATGTCCTTCTAGATTCATCCAGGTCTGAATCTTCAGATTGATTGACACTGTCAAACAGATCATTCTCCTGACATCCAATCTCATCATGAACATCCTTAAAAGGATTATTTTCTTCATGTTGGTGTTTCGCTGGACTGTCTCAATGAAGAGCGGATTTATCTGTGTTTTTCACCTCTAGGCCATCAATTGAGCACTGGCAGCATCAGGAAGTTGGCTTATATTTGCTGGCTAATTATATGATGCTTACTAATTTAATTATTAGATGCTGTATGTAAAATCCAACATTGTGATGAGGCAATCGAGTTATTTTGGCAAATTGATGACAGATGAATTAATCCAAATGTGTACATATGCAATGTCCTTAACGGTTTGTGCAGGTAGAAGACTAAAGACGGCTGAAGTTTTTTTTTCACTTTTCAGCATCTTTTGATCAATAAATATTGTATCCTTGAAACTATAATATTATGATAAATGGGCTTCGTAAAGAGGGCTTGTTTGATGAAGCAATAGTCTTAGGAAAGGCTATGATTACCTTATGAAACAATCGTTCATTCGTTCATGCTTTTCTTTGATCATCTGCCTCATGATATAATTAGTAGAGGACTGCTAAAGGGAGAGAACAAGATGAGAAAAGTTAGTTCCAATTCAGTCAAACTTCTGTTTATGTTAAGCTTTTATAGATGGTTAGAAAGAAGTTTTTTCCGTCCGTGTTAGAGTCGATATGATGAAACTACTACACCCTCAATGTTGCTTATGAATATAAAGATATTGAATTTACTTTGACCTTGTGGTCGTGCCATGTTTATTTTATTTTATTTTTTGTTGTGAGGTCTCACATTGATTATAATGAGATGTGTATTGTCTATGGTGGAAATCGTGTTAATATTCAATGCTGTATTGGAAAGAGATAATATTCATGTATCTGCAAGTTTATGTTGGAAATAGCATTAGATGTTAATTTGGTTCGAGTAATCTGGATGTATATAAATGGTATGCATGTTAAGTGCTGAACACTAAACCAATTCACTCAAAATTCTGTTATCTATTGTTTTCGAGTTTTTTTTTTTTTCTGGTGAAAAAACTTGCCATTCTTTAATTAACATGACAATATTCTTAATAAGTTCATTAACACTCATAATATTCTTACCTCTTCGCCATTGATTATGAGGTGGTGTTTCAGTTCAAATTTGTAAAAAATGTTGAGTTCTGACTTGTTATCTTAATCTATAATGGTATAGAGGTGGGTTCTGTAGTGGGGAGCGATGAGTGTGGGTCCAAGTGGTGACTAAATCTTGACCATTAAAGTTACAATCCAATAGTTCATATTAAAACTTTTGTTGTATAAAAATTATATTCATATTTTCATATTTGAAACAAATATTATATGTAACTTGTCCATTTTGTCCTCTATCTTTTATAATTCATATCCGCTGCTTCCACCATTGCAGACTAACCCCTAAACCCACTCAGTGGCCCTAACCCACTTCTAGATTTGTTGCTTATATTTTAAGATTTTGAGTCTACACAATTCAGGTGCCTAACGCAGAGAAAGAGAAGATAGGGTGATTGGTCTTGGTTTGGTTGAAACAGTGGTAGAAGAGTGAATGAGAAAATAAGATTGCTTTGTTTAAAAAAAAAAAAAAAGAAAGAAAGAAAAAGTTGAGCTTGTTGGTGATTGATTTTGGATTTTTTTTTCAAATGGAACTTATGTTTCTGGATGAAGCTCGATTCCAGTATGTTGTATGTGTGGACCAGCCCTTGAGGTTGTGCTTATAAAAATAAAATCAAAATAAACATTTTTATATTATTTTCAAGTTGAACAAAATGTTATTGATAATAACAAAATACCAAATGGGGCTGTGATTGTTGCGAAGGGAAGCAAATCACATCTAGAAATAATTCCAGAAGAAAGAGAGTTTTGTTTTTTTTTTTTTTTGGGGTTAACATGATCTACTTTATTTTTGAACCATTATATGGTCTACTCATGTATTTCGTTAAATTATATTTGGAAGGTTGAGATTTGAAGATATAATGATTAGATAATATTATAAAATAAATAATAATTTTAAAAGTTGATATTAATACTTTTCAAAAGGCCCAATTATCCTTCCATCTCTCTCTTCCAATTCTTAGTTTCTCACTGCAACAACCACCAGCACCTTGGGTCACTTTCTGGCAAATATGGTTACCATATGGATAGATATATGTTTTTTATTGGAGTGCAGTGAACAATTCTGCAAGCCTCAACTACACTAATTCCATATTTAAAAAATCAAATGTTTACTATAATGCCATTGAGCCAAAAAGTGTGTCCTTTATTGGTTTAGTGCATATATATATATATAATATTAAAAAGGGGATAAAATTTTAGTTTTGCCACATGAGATCAAGTTTCATGGAATAAATGCATCATGAATGAGTTGTTAATAACAGTGCTGTCAAATTTATATTTTACTTTAACAAGGATGTGGGTCATGCTTGTTAATTTTTTGAGTTGGTAAAAAATGTATCGTAGAAAATGTGGTGACGAGTACAAAATGTAGTGCAATGGCAGGTGGAAGGTTGAGTCTAGCATCCATGGCAATGGTGGTTTAGTGTTCCTTTGATTGTGTTCTTGAGGTGAGTCGCAAGGCCAGAGAGGAAGGATGGCTATTAGATATGGTGGTGGTGAGGTTAAAGAGGAAGGAGAATATCAGAGGTGGGAGGCTAGAGGGTTGTGGTGGTGGTAGATGACAGTGACTGTGAAGGAGTGAGTGGTTGAAAAGGAAAATTAAAATTTAAAAGAGGGTTAGTATAGTAATTTTAAAGTAATTAAGAGGGAACCATGTTATGGTAGGAAAGATGTTACACCAAGATAACACGGCCCTAGAAAAACATTTCAATTTTCCTTTTGCTATATCCATGATTTTTTAACTTTTGCTGGATGGCACAACTATAAGCTTGTTGCATTGTGATTTGAGGGTCATATGACTTAGAAGTCACAGGTTAAAATCTTGAAATTAGTCTATCTGCTTGCGCGCATATATTTAAGAGTGACATAACTAGTCATATATAAAAGATTGACATAATTAGTCATACATTTACAATACATAAAGCTATTGATATTCATTCATCATACATAGTAATATGCCATCAACGGCAACAACCAAACATGTACCCCTGTGATAAAAAAACATAAGGTTGAGCCTTCTTGTTAGCCATTGTTGTTCAACTACACCAGATAATAGAGTTGCAAAGCAATGTGTACATGTATAGTAGTTTGGACGTGATGATGATAGTGACAATGAAAGAGAATTCTTTTTAAGGGTTTGACAAAGGATAAAGTTATAATTATAAAAAATAGTTAGGGATAATTTTGAAATGTAATTTTATTAATATAATATTAATTAATCTATCAATGTGGTTTCTTATATCAGTTCTAACAATGAGTCATACTAATTTCATATTAGAATTCTTCACTTATGGAATATCCTAAGTTATGAAAATTTAAAGTTTTATATCCACAAAAAAAAATGGGAAAAAGATAATTTTAATGTCATCAAAATTGATATGGATAAGTAGTACACCTTATTTTAATTTATAATAATTTTTACCACCATTAGTTCTACATATTTTTTTCTCTATTATTACATTTATATTTTTTATCTTTTGTTATATATTTAATATTTTTCTTTATTTTAAGTATTTATTTTTTTTACAATTCATTATAACATTTGAATTGTCTTCACCTATTGTTTTAGAAGCTTTGAAAATAGTTCAAGATTAGAGGGACAAGTTATGTGATCAAGAAATATCCTTCAATAAATACATTGAATTGTACAAGTTGTTTCAAAAAGAACATTATAGTTAAGAAGGACATCAATTTGATTATAAGTGATATGACTAATTCTATATGATAATTAAGTTTGAAAGCATAGAATTATAATCTTTTTTGGATTCATGCTAAAATAATATGAATGATGTAGCTACTAGATATGTTGATGGTTAGCATAGGTAGTTTTAATGATATAGATTTCTAAAATATTGGAGATTATATATGTGTATATATTGGTTATTAATACTAATGATTTTATTGGAATGTAATGGTCTTGGTATGAACTTATTGATATATTTTAATAAAAAAAATTCAATTTACAAAATATTTATGATTATGTTTTCAATTATGGGTTGCTAATTCAAAATTTGAATCAAGATTGTAAAGCTCAATTCTATTTTTTGCCTTTATATACTATTATTGTATTAAATTTTTTTAATCTTGGATTTAATTAATTTGAATTTAGTTACACAATTTTATTGTCTCAATTTTGAATAGAATTTTATAGATAAATTTTGTGCTCTAATTGAATACAATTGTCCAAATGATATTAAATTTTATGATACTCTTTTATATTTTGTTCATTATTTAATTATTTAACTAACTTATTTTTAAAATTAATTTATATATTCAATTTACGATAAGGTATATTTAATTAAATTGTCATTTCATTTTAGTTATAGTAACAAATTATTTTTCAATATTAAGATGTGTATGCACATGTTAAACGACAGTTAGTCATATATTTACAGTACATAAAGCTATTGATATTCATTCATCATACATAGTAATGTGCCATCAAAGGCAACAACCAAACATGTACCCCTGTGATAAAAAAAAAAAAAAAAGGTTGAGCCTTGTTGTTAGGCATTGTTGTTCAACTACACCAATAATAGAGTTGCCAAGCAATGTGTACACGTATAGGAGTTTGGACCTGACGATGATAGCGACAATGAGAGAAGTCTTTTTAAGGATTTGATAAAGAATAAAGTTATAATTATAAAAAATAGTTAGGGATAATTTTGAAATGTAATTTTATTAAAAATTACTTCTGCTATTTTTAGTAGCTGAGTATCACTAGATTGAAAAATAAGTGGTAAAACTATTTTTTTAATTACAAGTGCATATCTTTTTTAAAAAAAAATCCAAACACTCAAAAAAATAGATAGAAGTACATTCTTTAAAAAAAAAAGTGATTTTTTCTTAGAAAAAATCAATCCAAACTCACCCCATGTATTTAACAAAGTAGACGCACCCCTACCCGAACCGAAAAAGTAGCCTACCTACAAGGTAACCAGATTGAACACTTTCAATCTGTTTGACCAAAATGTCACACCCCAAATCCCCAAGTGAAAGAGAGAGACCCATCCCTTTGTAGAGTATCTTCTGCAGGTTTCAGTTAGAAGTTGCCCACAAGAGAAACCCATTCATCAGCACTCCATGAAATAAATTATGTGGCTTTTTTTCCCACCTTATTATGCAAAACATCACCAAATCTCAACAATTGTCCCACTTTCTATGCATATAATTATTGTATGTGTATATCACATGACTTTTGATACCGGGGTCTAACATTAACATTAACATTAATTATTAATTTCATGAGGGTTATTATTATACCTGTAATTTGGACATCAAATTGGAGAGCTCAAATGCATAGCATATTTGGTGGATATGCTTGGTTTAAATTTTCCGAGCTTGTTGAAAACCTGAGTATGTGAATGCTTCGGATGAATTCAGAGTTTGTGTGTAGTTTAAAGTAAAAATCAATGAATAATCCTTCGGATAAATTTAGTTGTTTGGCGGCAGTAATCATTTTTTGAGAAAGGCTAATTGTGTATTACAGCAGAAACCTTAGCAACAAAAATCAATATATACATTAGCAATTCACTGCATAATCGCCTTTCTTTTTTTTCTCTGCTTGGTTTTGTCACTACTTACAACAGCTCTATTACATTTCTAAACAACAAACCATGTGCTCGACCAACATTCAGAATTTTATGGAACTAAGCATATTCACAGTGGTGGCAGGGCCATCTCCTCCTTTCAATATGCCTTAAGAGCAGAGGCGTTGAATATAACTGGCAGCATGAGCAAGAAGCATGAGAACATTAAACAATCCCTTACTTGTAACTACTCATCAATATCCATAGCAACAAGCACCAGAATTAAAGATATCATTGGAAAAAAAAAATCCCTTGACATGAATCCCCAGGTCATTTACCACATTAGCAAGGATAAGTAGAACATACTGTACATGACCACCAAACAAAACACCTACTTAAGCTCATTAGAAAAAAGATACACACATAAGTCTTTGATAGCAAGGATCATGAGTAAGGAAAGTCCGAATATAGACCAAGTTGCAATGATGGATTATTACAGAGAAGGAAGCAAGACTCGAGTGATATTCCAACTACAACTTGAATTGCACTGGCTTCACGTAAGCTGAAGGTGGGAATCTCCTTTTCAAAGACCAAAAGTCAATAAAATGGGGTATAATGCACAGCCAAAATTTCGATAAGGCAAGTTTCATTGACTTGACTATCCTAAGTGACAGATAACTCCATGCTTAGTAGTTGATATCAAATAAGGCAAGTATGCTCAAAATAATGAAGGCAGCCTACTAAGTGCAATACTGTCAAAGCCAATGAATAATCTCATCACTGTCAATGAATAAAACAGGCATGAGCAGCATAGTAATTAGTAAGACTTAAAACTACATGTAAAGAGTAAAGACACTGAATATGAGTAAGGATTTCATACTCTCTGGTATTAAATGAGCAGAGTTCCCATTCCAGATCGTTTTGCACATCACAAAGCAAGTTGGAGAGTTACATTGCTCCATGTGGGACCATGGCCTATTCTATAACAACAACAACTCAGCTTTATCCCACTAAGTGGGGTCGGCTACATGGATCAAGCAATGCCACAGAGCTCAGCTCTACATTTTTAAGTATTGTCTTGTTTTTCAGTAAAACACATGTTTGGCAGCCAAACAAATCTAAGTCGTTGTCAAAGACCCTTAATAAATTAGAGTCCTGGTTCCTCCAAGATTAATGCTAGCTTCAACCCTGTCCATGACAAACTTGAAATAAAAACTTAGGAGGAAAACTAAGATCATTTAAGATCAAGTAAAACAAAAAATGGCAGGCAAAATGCAAGAAGGAAAATAGAAATGAAGAAAGAAACAAGATAAATCTAAGTTTGCAACCACAATACGGAACTATGGATAACCACATTACAAGCCGATCCCAAAATCATCATATACTACAAAGGAAAGTTCATTCCTTCTAAATGACCCCTCAATGCTTATATCTGTTTCATTTATTCTCCTCCAATTGCTAATTATCAAATGGAAACAAAATCACAACCCATCACCAAATTCAACTAAAGGCTTTTGCAAATTTCTAATTCAATGAATAATAACTGCTCCATTGATTAAAATAAATCAATTATAACATACAGGCGATTCAGGTTGCACAACCAAAATATCAGAGCATTACACTATTCCTAGCTATAGTAAAATGAGAAACAGAATGATCTTTCTTGCTTTTTAACTTCTGTAACCTATGATAAACATATTCAATATTTTGAGATAATACAAGGAAGAATAATCATGTCAGTTTCTGTTAGACTTTTAGTCTAGTAAAAGGATGGTGAGTTCCAGTTTGTGACTATGGTAGTGACAAAATCTCAACCATTAAATATTATATCTAATGGTTAAAATTAATTTAAATTTAAAAATCAATTTTCATTTTAATATTCATAAAAAATAAAACTTTTAAGAATTAGACCATTTTATCCTCTTCATCTTTTCAACATCTCCCTTCTCTGCTACCTCCCATTACTCTGCCACTACTGCCCGTCAGCGACCTCACCGTTGCTGCCGTCAGTGCCCTCCTCAAGATCTCTTTGCTCGTCCCATGCTTCTTCAGCCTCTCTCATGGCACCGTACATACCCGTGACGCACCTAACCGAATTCCAGCACATACAACCAGATTTGGACTGGTAGGAGTCAGCAATGGCCAAGTAACCATCAATCTTGTGACCTATGCTGAACACCCCACCTTGTGCCATGATGGTGGAAGTTGCAAACTTTCTTTGATTTGATCCAAAAGGGCATTCTGCATTTCTCTGATCTAGCTATCAGCTATGAATATGAAGGAAAATTGAAAATCTGTGTTTTTTGAACCAAAGTTCTGGTTTTTGGTTTCGAATAAAGTTTGGGACTGGAAGGCTGATAAGAAGGGTTGAGTGGTAAGAGGAAGGTTCATAAAGATTAGAAAAGTTTGGGTTTGGAATAGCATCAGGCTCGTTATCATCAATCAAGATTCAATCTTATTTTCTCTATTTTTGTAGTTTTTTTGTTCCTTTTTGGTAAACAAAAAGAACAAGAGAACTGGTGTATGATGGTGTTATGCGGAGGTTGCCAACCAGATGAGGAAGCAAAGTGAGATGTGGTGGGGAGAGAGGGGGTCTGCGGTGGGAGTGAGAGAGAGAAACTGTGGTGAGGATAAAAAAGACATTATGCCTAGTTTCTTTCATTTAGTTATTATAAGTCACCATGGTGGTGACAAACTCCTTGGCACCACTTAAGCATTGGCCGTAAAAGGATATCACTATGGGGGACAGCAATTCAGAAGTCATATCAGGACATTTTAAGCAATAAGTGATGAATAAATATCAGCCATGCCGGTTAGTGGTACACAAACGAAGTACTCATTAAAAAAATATAGATGTTAGGTTGAGAGATAACTTCAACAAAGAAAGAGAAGGGCCCAGCAAAAATAATTACAACAGCATCAATAACTGAAATTCAAGGATATATAAATCATAAAGAATTTTGAGATGACTAAAACATATATATAACATCCATTGTTCTTAGGACATGTTGAGAACTAAAAAGATGCTTTGAAACACAAATGCAAAAATTATTAAAAGTATACATGCGATCACACTGTTTATGGTCCTGAGAGATATCAGATAGTGATAGTCTAGGGTAGCAGAAAATAGTAGTTTCATTGATCCCAGATCCTGGTAAATCACCAAGGACCTCAAAGTTTGTACAAGAACCCTAGAGGAGAGTTTTTCCCCAATTCTAACAAAGAGTAAAATGAACAAATGAAACAACAACAAAATGAATTAGCTAATCCTTATTCATACCTTGCTAAACTAACTACTTTTCCCTCCAATTCTAACTAACTACCTGTACAACTGAGGGTTTCTGTCATCAACCTGTCAATCTGGGCCCTTGGCAGGCCCAGTTGCTTCCTTATTTCTTCTAAAATATACTTTGCCATACCTCGGGTCCCTATCAGATAAACCCTTGGAAATTTAGATTAGGCAATCAGATCTGGTTGAGAATAGCTGCCAATTCTTACTGTGCTAGTCTACCCCACCCTATTTAATATGTATTGTTTTGGAAAGAGAAAATCAATCACCATTGGTTAATTCATATTTTCGAGCAAAAGGAAATGTTGCACTCCATCTGGTTTAGAAAGCAGGTAGATTAGTCATGCATGTTAACCCAGTAATAAAAGTAAGGTCCCAACTTGCAACTCAAGCATTTTTGTGCTAACTTTAAAATTAAAAAAAAAAGTACTCATACGTTTAGGATGGAAATTGGGAGAAGATTAACTTTAAAAAACTAATGTCATTAAGTTATAGAACCTCAGGTTCAAACAGCAGGGAACTTAGCTTTCTCCTGAGTCAGTTAGCATTTTACCGCAACTCTATAAAGACTGTGTAAAAAAAGGGAATACATTTTAGTTCTAGAGATGGCAGATTGAGGAGCTAAAAGCTAACAACTCATCCTATGAATGAGCATCAGACACAAAGTAGTCATGGTAGATACAACTATTTCTTCTGCAGAGAGAGGATAGGTCTAGCCACATCCAAATGAAGATCAATTTGGGCTGATGAAAGACACTATTCATTATACAAACTTACAAAGGCTTGACAGAGCATTTCACAGGCACTTACAAACAAAATGAGAACTATTTCAATTTTATTAAGCAAAATAAACAATTGAAATGAACCTTTTGGTAGAGATGATTCATGGAAAATGGCATGTGACTTAGTATTTATTGATGACAATATTCAGTGCCTTCAATATTAAAGCATGAAAACTAACTATAATACTTAACATAGAGACCTTGAGTGTCCTGAAAGTAATGACATGTTTGTTGCAAGTTTGTTGTATGATAAAACCAATTTCATCATTGAACAAAAGAAATAAGAACTAATCCATGAGGCCTATTTGGTTTGAGTTTTCAGTTTTCATTTTCAGTTTTCCAGTTTTCCAGAATTTGTAAAGGAAAAACTGAAAATTCTGAAAACTCCACTTTAGGCAATTCTGAAAACAGGCCATAAGATTAGGCAATCAGATCTTGCCAAGAACTGCTATAAATGCATACTATGTCAATCTAACTCACCTTAATTGATATCCTGTTGGTTTTGTAAGGAGAAATTCAACCTTCACGGGGTAATTCATATTTCCATGAAAGGGGAATTACATTGCACACCTTCTGGTTTAGCTAGCAGACAGATTAGTCATGCATGTTAACCCAATGATACCTGTAAGGGATCATAGCTCAAGCATTTAATTAATGAAAATTGGCAGAATAGTAACTTTAGAAAATTAATGTCATCAAATTATAGAACATCAGGTTTAGTTAGCAGGGATATTAATTTTCTGTATGAGCCAGTGAGAATTTTACAGCAACTCTATCAAGTCTATGCGAAAGGGAATACATTGTAGTTCTAAAGATGGCAGGTTAAGGAACTAAAATCTAACATACCCTATCAATCAGCATCAGACACAAAGTAGTCATGGTAGAACATGACTATTTCTTCCATCGAGACGAGCTAAGTCTAGCCACATCTAAATCAATATCAATTCGGGGTGATGGAAGGTATGCTTGATAGAGCAGTTCTGAGGCACTTACAAACAAAAATGAAACCATTTCAGTTTTCTTAAGCAAAACAAATGGTTAAAATGAAACTTTTGGTAGAGATGGTTTATGAGAAATGTTATGTGATTTATTTGGTATTATTGTATTCATAATAACATTCACTGCCACCATTCCTCAAGTAGAACAAGAGAGAGAAAGTATGTTAATAACAAGCCTTAGTTTAAAGTGTCTATCATGACTATTATATTTACAGCTTTAAAATACTGAGCTAGAGTGTGTAGAAGCTAATGACATTTAATAACAAATCAATGACAATGGAAAATCGTGTCAATTTCTGCTAGGTTGGTATCTGATAAAACAGATTTCACTATAGAACAAAACAATCAAGAACAAGATATTTTGGACACTAGCCCATGAGCAAAAATCAGCAATGACACACAAGACTGTTAGTTAGGCCCCAAATATGAACACTGATGCTAATATTACCCTTGCCTCTGTAATGTTATACCAAGTGATATTGTTTTACCTTATGCTGAGTTTTACACTAGAAAGAATGGAAGAGTGAGAGTGACAGGGGCAAGGCATGTGGCCAAGGTGGGATGGGAGGGACTTGTAACTAACTTTCCCTAGTTGGCAGGGTTAGTGGGAGGAGGGTGTGCATTCCTGATTCTGTTATGGGAAGAGGTGGAAGTATATAAGGGTAGGGGGAGCTACCAAGAGGGTATCTCAGAATTGGAATTGAGACTTGGGAGAGCAGTTGGGTCTCTCTAATACCTAGCAACCTTTATTTCTTTCATGTTGTGAGTAAGACAAATACAAACACAGTTACAGATTACACATTATGTCTACATTTTTCTTATCTGATACTATGATCCTATCAAAGATCCTTGGTGTTAATAAAGCAGATGTCAGAACGCAATGCACAGGGACAATCAGTAAGTTCAAGAGTCAAGACCCAAAAACCAACAAACAACAACATACCGTGAAAGTAAATATAATAAGCATAAGAGATAATGTGAGCTTCAGAAACAGTGAGGTAGTTGCATAGTCCTATTTCTTTGACCAAGAGAAACAAGCATTTTATAATTGCCCACACAAAATATAACAATAACAGATGTATAACTTGAGCAGGTACAAAAGTGTCGTACCTTGTTTTTCACTTAAACAAGCCTCTACTGATCATTTCACGAAGAAGCTTCTCAGCCTTTTCAGTCTCATTTTTTTCAAGAAGGGTTTGAATAATTGTTGAAGCAGTAATATCATCAGGGGAGCAATCATTGTCATCCATTTTGAAAGCAATGCTACGGCATCATCAAACAAGCCCTCTTTACAAAGCCCACCGATAATAGCATTATATGCTTTGACATCTAATTGGAAACCTTTAATAAGGAGATGATTGAAAATCTCTTGTGCAGTTTTTAGTCTCCCACCTTTGCACAATCCATCAATAAGTATGGTATAGGTGACCATATCAGGACAAATCCCTTTGCCAACAATTTTATGAAACAATTCAATTGCCTCATCAAGATGTTGGCATTTGCACAAACCATCTAAAAGGATGCTGTAAGTAACAACAGTAGGCTGCTGGCCATTAGCATGCATCTCATCAAGAAGATCTTGCACATACGATATTCTCCCTGATTTGAACAAGCCATCAATAAGAGAACTATATGTTACAATATCGGGAGCTAAATGTCTATGTTGCATCTCTTTAAACAAAGCCACAGCTTGATCGACCATTTTGTTCTTGCAATATCCATTAATCATGATGTTGTAAGTCCAACATTTAGGAGTCAAGCCCTTTCTGACCATATCATCAAACAAATTCGTCGCCTCTCTCACCTTATTACCAAGAAAGCAACCATCTATTAAAGCATTGTAAATGACAATATCAGGTTCAAGACCTCTTTGCAACATCATATGAAACACATCTTGGGCTTCTGCGGTTTTTCCTTCCTTACATAGTGCATCGACCAGCATGCTATAAGTATAAAGGTCAGGGCTAATGTTGTTTTGCACCATCTGATTAAGCAACAGTGCAGCTTCTTCTAACCGACTTATACAGCAGAAACCATGAATCAGAGAACTGTAAGCGACGACATCAGGAGAAATCCCCCGTGCAGTCATCTCAGAAAACAAGTTCCCTGCCTCCGTTACAAGCCCATCTTTGCATAAACCATCAATGACGGCACTGTACATTACTACATCGGGCCTAATCCGTTGTCCCTCTAGCTTCTGAAGCAACTCAATTGCAGATCTTGTGTGCCCCATTTTACATAGGCCATTGATCAAGGTCCCATAAGTAACCCCATTAAGCTGGTATCCTTGTGCTCTTACCCTGTCATGAAACTCCAGTGCTTTCCTAACCTCTCGGTTAATGCAAAACCCTCTCATGAGGGTGGTCAAAGTTATGGCATTTAACTCGTGTCCTCTCTTGATGATCTTTCCCAGTGCAGAAAAAGCAGAACCCATCTGGCCCATATGGCAGAAGCAATTGACCATGATGCTCAGGGTAACCATGGAAGGAGCGATTCCCTAAGCTCCATTTGTGCGAAGAGCGAAACAGCAGTGTCGTAGTGCTTCGTCTTAACAACAGACATCAAGATCTTCCCAATCTCAACTTGAGATGGGGGATTACGCTTGGTGATGAGGCGAATGAAAGAGGCGACGGCGTCGTCAACGGGACGGAAAGCAGAACCATTCGGAGAGGACGTTAGAGTTAAGCGGAGAGGCATACCTTGTTATTGTGCTTAACATTGTGCTCTTAGTGGTGTTGTGTTGCTGGCTGCTGCTACTGCTGCGCGCTTTGGTTAATTTTTATAGCTGAAATTGTATCTGTGCTTTAACTTTGTTTTAGTGTGAAATTAAGAAATTAATTGTTCAGAGAACAAATTATCCAAGTTGGTTCTTAAGGTTGTTTTGCTACCGAAAAACAGAAAAAAAAAGTTGGTTCTTAGGGTATATTTGGATTAGTGATAAGTCGTGGAATGATGTGGAGTGAAATAGACGAAGCGGAAACCCGTGAAGCGAATACATAATTATTTCACTTCATTGTGTGGATGTTTTAGGATAACAACAGCGGAATAATAGTAATTTTATCAATAAAAAATAGAAAAATAAGGGACTTCATCCCATTTTATCCAAATTGGAGGGAAAGGAAGACAATAAGGACTGATGGAATAGATGGAATTTGATGAAATCTATTTCATTTTCTTCCATCTCGTTCTGCTCATTTTTTAAACATCCAAAGAATATAGTTTTAAAACATCTTATCCTATTTCGCTCCGCTCTATCCATTTCCATCCATCCAAACATACCATTATAGAAATATTTGCAGGAGTTTGAATCACTTTTTTGTAACTTCATACACTAAATTGTCAATTTCTTAATATAAAGGGGCTAAAATGAATCGCTCTTGTAATTTTAAGAACTAAAATAAATCTTTACTCGGCACAATGGGTGTGGTTGTGGTTCAACAAATCACAATGTAATAAGTAATGTAATCCTCATGGTTACATGATTTTTTTAATAAGAGTAATTTTGATATATTGATAGTTCTTTTTACAGTAATCCAATCATATATTGATATATTAGTATAGCAAGTTTGATTGCAACATACTACTTTTAAAATCATATATATGAATCCATAAAAAAATAAATCATATATACAAGAGAATTTGACTAAACTAACAATATAACCCTTGGAGTGTATGCATGCATTTTTTTATTTTTTTGTGAGTAACAGTTTAAGTGGGGTAAGTGTTGATATCCCACCAATGCCAGAAAAGACCTCTCAATCTCTTAAAGAACTTCTAGAAGATTCGAATACATGCTCTTGTAGGATATGAATAAACCTTAACAACCGTATCTATCCTCATTGGTACATTAAATAAAGGTTAAATTAATGTGTTAGTTTCTAATTTTTTTGGGAAAGATTTAAATACATCTCTATATTTTGAAAGTTTGTAATTGGTCCATAAATTATAAATAATTTGTGATTGAGTCCCGTGATTAAACGAAATATTCTAAGATCACCTCATGTGTTATATACCTATTGAGTTGGAGGTGATCTCAATCACAGGCAAATCCATGTTATACAAGGTGGGGGGCCCATGCCTTGACAAGAATTTGGAATTTTTTTTAAATTATACATATATTTATACTTTTACCTTCATTATTTTATAAAATTTGACGTTACATTAAATGTGAATAAAACAAAAAAAAAATGGCATACTTCAGTGTTTATTATATTTGTATATTATTTTTATCTCATTTATCAAAACTTTCTAGATCTGCCACTGATCTCAATATTTATCCCCAGATCATCAAACATCAACAAACAATATTATAACAACAAATTAAGAATGTGTAGGGACTCAGTTACAAATTTTCAAATGGGAAAATTTTATTTTATATCTCTGAATTATAAGTCTCTAGCACTTTAAAAACATGCAAGTCAACACCCCTAATATTTGTTGAATGTACACTGCTAAATTTTCACTTAATTAGTGAAAAATAGTTACATTGTGATCTCTAAAATTTTAGCTCAAGCACAACGTGATACTACCTTGAACTAACATAAGATGCAAGTTGATATCATACACTTCCTTGTCATGCTATTTCTATTAACAATAAATTAAAAAAATGAACAAATATGCTAATTTGCCCAGTTAAGAGATATTAAGAGGTCCATTAGCTTGTTTTTTGAAAAATCTTGGAGTAAAGTGCTCACAGTCAGAAGAATTTAAGTGCAATTTTCCTTTTTCAAAACATAAAAACTTATTTGATTTGTTTTTTCAAAACATTTAAAAACAAACAATTAAAAACTACTGGTTCATTTAACCTTGAATAATTCCCGAAAAAAAAATTGAAGTGCGATCAAGTTAGTTTTACTGTTTTATTATCAAATATTTTCTCTTAATGCCATGGACCACATTTTTTTATTATCAACTATTTGATAATCTGTTAAGCACAAATGACATGGACCACAGTTTGATACTGGAAGTTTGCCTCTTAATACACCATCAGTTAAGCAATCTCTTTCCTGGGAATGAAAGTTATCTAGGTATCCTTTTTCATTCTATCTACCAAACACAGGAATATTGCATTCACATGGACAGATTCCAGGAAATATAAAAATTAATAATCCGCTTGGTTACAATTGTCTCTGACCAGTTAGTGCAAACCAAAAATAATCTAACAACTTAAGTTCAAACAAATGAATAAAATCATCACATTCTAATAATCTCCCTCAAACTTAGGTGAGTGAATTAGTCACAACTCACAATTGATCCACTTCTCTGCTTTTGTCAGAAGTTCATTAAACCTAAGGGTAAGTGAATAGTGCTTTGATGAGAACATCAGCTCTCTGGTCTTGTGCTGGTATGCGATAAACAATGAAGCTCTTGTCTAGCACAAAGAGGAGATCCACTTCCATATGCTTAATTCTAGTATACAAGATTGCTTTGTGAGAACAATATGCTTAGAATATCACACACAATGATAAGAGCATAGACTGGAAGTTGAATTTTCTAAGCATGATTTGGTTTGGACCCAGAAAAGCCTTGCTGTAGTGTAAGGCATTGGTGTTCTACTTCTTTACTAAATATAGGCACAAATTGTTTCTTAGATCACCATGTGATGATATATGGTGACATTTTGTCACCAGCCATTTGAAACATCTACAAGGGGATATATCAGCTTACAAAAAGAAAAGCCAAATGAAAGGTGTCAGGTTGGCAGTAAACTTGCAAATAATAAAAAATGTACAGGAAAATAATTGCCAGCATATGATCAACAGCTGAAATGTAAATAAAATAGTACAAAAATAATTTTAGATGACTAAGAAATGCATGACATCCATTCTGCTTCTTGCAGTGGTCCTAATGATTAAAGAGAATAAAGAAACTAAGTATTGGTACAAAAACATGAATGTTAACAAACTATAGCAGAGATCAAAATGTACTGATTGAGCTCTTGACTAATGTTAGCTTAACTCCTGCAAAATGTCAACAACTACAATCATTTAGCATGCTTACACAGCTGTAAATCATCATCCATTACAATGTCTAATGTTTTTCAAACCCAAACTACCCGGGATGACTGAAAGATATTATATACTCAGTACTTCTCTATGTTATAATTTATTTTTAACTATTATAAAAGCAGTGTCTATGCTAATTCTTGAACTTCTCATTCCTGCTCAAATTTCTACCAAATTGTAAAATCCAAGAAACTGTTACTTTTGTTTTTTTTTTCTCCTTATTTAGCAAAAGCAAAGCATCACCAAATCTCACAATTGTTCCACTTTCAATGCACACACACTAAGACACACACCAAGAGGAAAACAACTTTCATTGTAATGTTCTTAATGCATTCACAAAATAACATTGAATACAAATATTAAGTGACAACAACGGACAAAAAGAACCATGCACAAGAAGCATGAGAACCTTAAGTAATCCCTTACTTATAACTGCTGATCAATATTCCTAGTAACTAGCACAAGAATTATAGATATCGTTGAGAAAATCCTTGGCATGAATCCTCAGGTCATTTAACTATTTTATGCTAGCGAGGATGAGTAGAACATACTGCACATGGTCACTAAACGCCTATTTAAGCTCATCCTACAAAGACACACTAGTAAGTCTTTGGTAGCAAGGGTCATCAGTAAGGAAAATCATAATATATTCGTTGCAATGATGGATTAATATAGTGAAGGAATCAAAGGCACGAGTGATATTCCAACTACAACTTGAGTTGCACTGGCTTCATGTAAGCTGAAGGTAGGAACACCCTAATCCAAGAACAGAAGTCATTATAATGGGATAAAAAGTGCAGCCGAAATTTCAATTAGGCAAGTTTAATTGACCTGAATATCCTATGTGACAGATAACTCATTAGTGAAGTATGCTCAAAATAATGAAGGAAGCTGACTGAGCACTCTACTGTCAAGGCCAATGCATAATCTCATCAACATTGTCAACGAGCTAAACAGACAAGTGCAGCATAGTAATTAGTAATACTTAAAACTACAGGCAAAGACATTGAATATAAGCAAGTGATTCATACTCTGGCATCAAAATGAGCAGAGTTCACATTACAGATTGTTTTCCACATCCCATCTGCTCCATATGGGACCATGGCCTATTCCAAATTGAGCAATATTAATAAATTCACATCTAAATTTTACGTATGGTTTTGCTTTTAAGTAAAAAGACATCTTTGACAGCCTAAAAATCTCAATCCTTGCTCAAAGAAGACCCTTAGTGGATTAGAGTTCTGGCTCCCTCAGGATTTTAATGCTAGCTCCAATGCTGCCCATGACAGACTTGGAATCAAAACATGAGAAGGAAAACAAAGATAATTTAAGATCAAATAAAAGGGGAGCCAAAAGGCAAGAACAAAAATATAGAAATAAAGGAAGAAACAAGGTCAATCTGTGTCTACAAATATGGCATGGAATTATGAATAACCACATAACAAGCCTATGCCAAGATTATCATATGCTACCAAGGAAAATTCATTCCTTCTAAACAACCCTCAACCTTTATATCTGTTTTATTGATACTTCTCCAATAGCTAATGATAAATTACAAACAAAATTTAAAAACCATAACCATCAGAGTCAACTAAAGGCTTTTGCAAATCTACAAGTCGATGAATAATAATTTTCTCCATTGAATAAAATAAATCAATTATAGCATAAAGGTAATTCAGATTGCACAGCCAAAATATCAGAGCATTATACTTTTCCTAGCAGTAGAAGGCACATAAAAATAGGGTTAAATGCATTTTACCCCCTTGAATTTTAGGTCGCGTGCAATTTAAACCCTGACTTTTCAAAACGTGCATCACGACACCTTGTGTCCAAACTGTGCAAAAAACCCCTACTTTTCAAACAGTGCATTGTGGTACCCTGAATTTTTCAAACTGTGCAAAAAACCCCCCAAAACTTTAAATCATACTAAGGTGTCGGGTTGCACACGATAGAAAAAAATCAGGGGTTAATTGCATATAGTATTCACGGACAAGGTGTTAGGTTGCACAAATTAAAAACATCAGGGGGTTAAGTACACATCTTACCCTCATTAGTTCCCAAAATTATACTAAGGGGTGTCTACAGTTGGAAAGTTCAAGTTGTCGCAATACACATTTTGAAAAGTTGGGGTGTAAATTGCACATGACCTAAAGTTCAAGGGAGCAAAATGCATTTATCCCTAAAAAATATAGGAAAAGGAGAAAGATACTGATTTTTCTTGCTTTTTAACTTTTGTAACCCATGATAAACATATTTGATATTTTGAGAATTGAGATAACACCGAGAATTGGGAGAAAGTAACTTTAAAAAACTAATGTCATCAAATTTTAGAACATCAGGTTTAGCTAACAGGGAGGTTAGTTTTCTGTACGAGCCAGTGAGCATTAACAGCAACTCTATCAAGTCTATGCGAAAGGGAATATATTGTAGTTCTAAAGATTGCAGGTTAAGGAACTAAAATCTAACATACTCATCCTATCAATCAGCATCAAACACAAAGTAGTCATGGTAGAACATGATTATTTCTTCTGTCAAAACGAACTAAGTCTTGCCACATCTAAATGAATATCAATTGGGGCTGACCAAAGGTACGCTTGATTAGATAAAAGGATAGAGCAGTTCTGAGGGACTTACAAACAAAAATGAAACCATTTCAATTTTCTTAAGCAAAACAAATGGTTAAAATGAAATTTTTGGTAGAGATGGTTCATGAGAAATGCTATGTGACTTACTTTATATTTTATTGATAATAATATTCACTGGCACCATTCCTCAAGTAGAACAAGAGAGAGAAAGTAATTTAACAACAAGCCTTAGTCCAAAGTGTCTATGATGACTAACTATTATATTTACAGCATAACATAGTGAGCTAGACTGTCCAGAAGCTAACGACATTTAATAACAATCCATTGACAAGGGGAAATCATGTCAGTTTCTGCTAGGTTGTTGAATGATAAAAATAGATTTCATTATTGAACAAAACAATACAAAACAAGATATTTTGGACACTAAACCATGAGCAAAAATCAACAATGACACAGACGACTCTTGGTGTTAATAAAGAAGATTTCAAAACACAAGGTACAGGGACAATCAATAAGTTCAAGAGTCAAGACCGCAAACTCAACTGACAACAACATATTGTGAAAGTAAATATCATAATCATAAGAGATAATGTGAGCTTCAGAAACAGTAAGGCCATTGCAAAGTCCTATTTCTTTGGGCCAAGAGAATATGCATTTTCGAACCATTATTGCGAAATCCAACAATCATAGATGTATAACTTGAGAAGGTACAAAAGTGTCTCACCTTGCTTTCTCACTTAAACAGGCCTCTGCTGATCATTTGCCGAAGAAGCTTCTCAGCCTTTTCGTTCTCATTTTTTTCAAGAAGGGCATGAATAATTGTTAAAGCAGTTATATCATCAGGGGAGCAACTGGTATCATCCATTTTTGAAAGCAATGCTATGGCATCATCAAACAAACCCTCTTTACAAAGCCCATTAATAAAAGCATTATATATTCTGACATTTAATTGGCAACCTTTACTAAGAAGATGATTGAAAATCTCTTGTGCAGTTTTAAGTCTCCCACCTTTGCACAATCCATCAATAAGTATGGTATATGTGACCATATCAAGACAAACCCCTTTGCCAACAATTTTACGAAATAATTCAATTGCCTCATCAAGATGTTGGCTTTTGCACAAACCATCTAACAGGATACTATAAGTAAGAATATCGGGACGCTGGCCACTAGCATGCATCTCATTAAGAAGATCCTGCACATATGATATTCTCCCTGATTTGAACAACCCATCAATAAGAGAACTATAAGTTATAGTGTCAGGAACTAAATGTCTCTGATGCATCTCTTTAAAGAGAGCCACCGCTTCATCCACCCTCTTAGTCTTACAATATCCACTGATCATGATACTATAACTCCTAACATCAGGCGTCAAACCTTTTTTCTTCATACCATAAAATAAATCCGTTGCCTCATTCTCCTTATTACTTAGAAAGTATCCATCTATTAAAGCATTGTAAATGACAATATCAGGTTCCAGACCTCTTGGCAACATCATACGAAACACGTTTTGGGCTTCTATGATTTCTCCTTCCTTACATAGTGAATCGATCAACATGCTATAGGTATAAAGGTTAGGGTTGATGTTGTTTTGCATCATCCGATTAAGCAACCGTGTAGCTTCTTCTAATTGACTTACACAGCAAAAACCATGAATTAGAGAACTGTAAGTGACAACATCAGGACAAATCCCCCGTGCAATCATCTTCGAAAACAAGTCCTCCGCCTCAGCTACGAGCCCTTCTTTGCACAACCCATCAATGACCGTGTTGTACATTACTACATTAGGCTTAGTCACTTGTCTCTCGAGCTTTTGCAGCAACTCAATCGCAGCTCGTGTTTGCCCTGTTTTACAGAGCCCGTTGATCAGAGTCCCATAACTAACCTCATCAAGCTGTAATCCTAGTGCTCTTACCCGGTCATGAAATTCCAGGGCTTTCCTAACCTCGCCATTAATGCAGAACCCTTTCATCAAGGTGTTCAAAGTTATGACATTTAATTCATGGCCCATCTTGATGATCTTTCCCAGTGCAGAAAAAGCAGAACCCATCTGACGCAAATGGCAGAAGCAATTGACCAAGATGCTCAGTGTAACCATGGAAGGAGTTATTCCCCTGAGCTCCAATTGCGCGAAAAGCGAAACAGCAGTGTCGTAGTGCTTCATCTTAACAACAGACATCAAGATCTTACCAATCTCAACTTGAGATGGGGGATTACGCTTGCTGATGAGAAGAACGAAAGAGGAGGCAGCGTCGTCAACGTGACGGAAGCCAGAACCGTTGGGAGGCTCAGCGTGATACAGGTAACGGAGGACGTTGGATTTAACTGCCGCAGCACACGTTGTTCTCGTGTTTGACATCATCTTCTTCGGTGGTTGTGGTCTGAGAGTGAA
>JAMLFY010000365.1:0-38503 GCA_030441495.1 Dalbergia oliveri | reverse complement strand
CTGCTGTAACACTCTAGTAATTAACCAAATACACCTAGGTTGAATTTGATTAATGACTAAACTTTACTCTTTGCTTTGGTTCTTTCATCATATTTTGAAAATACTTATGAAATCCGAGCCTTTTTTTTTTTAACATAATTGAAATCATGAGTAGCGCATAACATAAACGATTAAGCGGTAGTAAAATAAGACATTTAAGAATCTAAATATATTATATTGGCTCCATCACATAACATCCATAATGCACATCACAACATATATACAATAACCTCACTCAAAAGGTGAGTTAAGTTCATACATCATATCTTACATATTCATACCATAGGAAACTATTTATAAGGAAATATGCCCCTAAACTAGATAATCTTAAACTAGATAACCTTAAAATAAAGAAGTTACTCTAAAACAATGCATGACACTTAAGACTACTTAAAAACTCTCTCAGGGCCATTATCTTGAAACGGGGGAAGAACCGAATCAACTGACAAGAGCTTCCTCGAAGGGCACACGAGAGATGCACAGCGGGGCTAGGTCGCATGGACGGTCCTTCTTGCTAACCTCGGCTGAACAATTGTTTCCTCACTACCCTCTCTTACACGTGGGAGAGTAGGAGCGAAGCTCTCAAAATAAGCATGAGTGGGTCCTGAGGATAAGATTTAAGAATATCTCGTTCGTGGATTATACTCTGGAAAACCATGGACGGCGGATGAGGCGGGATAGAACGTAACATTCTTTCATCAAGTGGATGTGCATGTTCGAAAACCATTTCATCGCCATAGGGAGGGAGAAAAACGATAACTGGGGCAGGGATGTGCAAATGGACCTACATAAATAAAAACACGAACCGAGCACCTTCCTTCAAAGTGATACGAATGATGCACGGATCATAGTGGAATTCCCAAGTAGGGTGTGTAAACGACAGGACGAATGTCGCCATTAAAATCTCAAGACAATGACGGAAATAAAGGAAAGGGAGTGAGAATCTTACTAAAGAATTCTGGTAGGTAACTCCTTCTACGGTGTCATCATCAAAGTCTCCAGGAATCTGATTATTAGAATAGTGAACATACGAAGATTAAATTTTAAGTTCAGAAAATACTTTTTCCAGAGATTCGACCAATTTTAATTATGCGTCTTATAATGCATCATAATCTTAACATGTCATATTTATAATGAACTTTTCTTTTATCATTACATCATATTCCTCATCATCATCATTAATATAACATGCATAGAAGAACATCATATTTCTCATCATCAACTCATGTATGTTATATCAGAAGAATATCATAATAGCTACACATGGACATGGTGCACATAATTTATTTCTTTAGTACCTTAGGTGACTTTAAAATCTTATCATCCTCATTATTTTCCTTGGGCCACCCTATACTCCACCCTTTTGGGAGTAATCTAGGTTATGAGCTCATACCTTACTAGTCGTCACTAGCATATACTTATCCTTTTTGATAAGTTAAAGTCCTGACTCTACCCTTTTGAGGAGGGTTAGGGGGCTGAATACCTCTTCACCACCTATAGTTTGATGGGTCCAGAGGATCATTTTTATAAATTTTAAGTCACCAATAAGTCTTTGCATGTTACAAATCGCAATTCATAATAATTCTAACATTTTCTTATTTACAATCTTATTCTGGAATAATATATATCAACTATAATCATGCATTTGAGAGAATTCCAGGAAAGAGAGGTGGGTCACAATGGACACTTAAATACCAAATCTTCCTTAGCAAATCTTTCCAAATTGCACTCTTAAGTAATACACTTTCTTTCAGGTAACAAAATATGTCTTTATTTCATGCATAAGTTTTCATTGTTTGCAACAAGCAACTATAACATACAAACAAGGAAATCAATCAATGACACCAAATTCTTAATAAGCATCAAATCACATTTTAAGTACACATAAAATTACTAGCTTCCCATAAAATTCTTACAAAGTTTTAAAACTCTTTTAGAACTAATTCTTTTTGTTAAACTTGAAAGAAGTCTAACTTAATCATAAACAAAATTTTATAACTTGAAAGAATGTTCATAGTTAAATCTTTCACTTAAGATAAAAGGAGCAAGTCTTGAGCTTTAGAGATTTAGGTGACATCTTAGAATTATTACCATGCTATGCAACCTTATTTTAATCTTATCTTTATAAGGTGATAGCTTGGAATTATAAACATGATATGCAATTCCATTTCTTTATCTTTAAGATTTAAGGTGATGACTTGAAAATTAAACATGATGCAAGAACTTGTAATATAAACATGATGCAAGAAGCTGAAGGCGTAATCAGACGGACCAAGTAGAGGGAGAAGAGAATCTTAAGCAGGAGAGGCGTAGTCCAACGCAGACCGGTGAGAAGAGAATTATATATTATTTTTATAAGCTCCAATTCTCAGACTTCTTAAAGAATAAATTTAACTCCAATTATCTCATTTCTTCGCTTATGATTCATAGGCAAGTCTTTGAGCTCTAGGATTTTTAGGTGATGACATAAAATAAACATGCCATGCATTGATTCTTTAGCCATTATAAAATAAAGTGAGAGCATAAAATAAACATGAGATGCAACTTCTTTATTATCTTTAGAGATTAAGTGACAACTTGAAATTTAAACATGAAATGCAAGCTTGAAATTTAAACATGAGATATGCAAGTTCATTTATTTATTCTTGAGAATTTAGTTATGACATAAAATAAATATGGTTATGCAAGGCATAAACTTAAACATGGATGCAAGTTCACTTGATCTCTTTACTAGAGCTCCTTCAAGACTTTAAGAGAATTATGATTTCAACCCAATATATGTATCTTAGCAAGACAAAGTAAAAAAAAAATACATATTTCATATTCAAACCTCAAGATAAAAACATTATTCTTTAAAGTTTTGCATTAAATGGAATGTTCAAGCTTTAGAGGCCTAACTTGTGATGGATTTACAACCCATATCAAGGTCCTCATCATCAAGCCATCATTTCATTCCTTAGGCCATTTGGCCGAAACCATGAAAGGAAAATAAGAAGAAACTGAAATTTTAGAAGCTTTGGAAACTAGTGAAACCTTCAAGTTTTAGAGATCTAACTTGTGAAGCTTTGCAACCAACACTCAAGAATCCCATCATCAAACCATGGTCTCATCATAAGCTAGGCCATATGGCTAAATACTTTAAAAAGAAAGGAAGAACTGAAAATGAAAACTTAAAAGAAAGCTCATGAAAACATCATTTTTGAGCTAGAAACATAACTTGTCTTAGCATAAAATAAACTTAAAAACACCTCCCTACCTAATTTGATTTGAAAGAAAGGAAGAGAACTTGGTTTCCTTGAGTGAAATGAAGCAAATATTGAAAAGCTGAAGAAAGAATTCAGCCAAGAGGAGGAGGAAAGAAAGCTTTTGGTGCTCCTAAACTAGAATTTGTGTAAGTTATGAACTAAGCATCTAAACTATCTTCAAGCATGCCTATTTATAGAGATTTTGCAGCTCATAAATGGACAAAGGAAGGAAAGAAATCTGACCAAAAATTAGAGGAAAAAAAATAAGGAAGAAAAATCATTTTGTTTGGTGGCTTAAAACATGGAATCATGTTTCCATGTTTTCATGATTCTTTGTTTTCATTCTTTGGATTTTGTGTAATAATTTTCTGACTTATTACTCAATAATTTCAGTGCATTACAGCCTTGTGGAAGAGGATTTTGTGTGTTCCATGTATTTTTAGGTGTAGGCAAGGTATTCATGCAATTTAGAGAATTTACGGTTAAGGGCTTAAGTGAATTACTAAGCAATTTGGGTGTTTTAAGCAATTTTAGGTTCTAATCAATCTAAATAAATAATTTTGACTCTAGATTAGTAATTAGAATTTAATAAGCTTTAATTTGAGCCTAATATTGTTTAGGTTTCGTTAACGAATCAAAATCTCAAAATTTGCAAAACTCCACAACGACGGGCAAAAACGGTCATTTAACCCAAAAGCTACAGGGACCATCCGAACTTAACCAATGGTAATCATAACTTAAAAACACCTTTTAAAATATTTTTAGTGAGGTTAAAACTAAGTCGGCACACAAATTGGAGTTAAAACGGCCGCGGACGTTTTGGTCATTTCGCGCGTCGGAACTCAAAATTGAGATTCTTCTCCTCTATTAACACACATAACACAAACAATCCTTTATTATCCTCAAAACATCCCTTAAGAGGACGGGTGGGGCCCACGATCCTCATTTTCTGAGTAAAATAACCTTAGGGGCATTTTGGTCATTTTACACATACAGAAAATCGGGGTTTGCAATACTTCAGAATTGCTCCTAACTTCTCTTCTAACGTTATATTCCTTTATTGAGGATTGTTTGGTCTCAAATTTTATATAATATTTACCTACGGTAATTGGTAATTTCTAATGACAGTAAAGATTCCAAGTAAAAATTGACTAAGGGTTACGCTCAAATCTAGAGCCTTGAGATAGAATTCTTTAACTCCAATAATCTTATTTTTGCTTTATTTGATCCTTCGGGCAAGTCTTAGAGCTCTAGGATCTTTAGGTGATGATAAAATTGCATTCATGCGTTGATTCTTTCCAATTATAAAATAAAGTGAGAGTATAAAATAAATATGAGATGCCTAATATTTATTATCTTTGAAGATTAAGTGACAACTTGAAATATAAACATGAAATGCAAGCTTGGAAATTAAACCATAAATATAAAGTTCATTTATTTATTCTTGAGATTTAGTGATGATTAAAAGTAAACGTGGTTTATGCAAGGCATAACTACATCAAACATGATAAGTTCAACTTTATTTCTTACTAGACTTTCTTCCAAGCTTAGAGAATATAAATTCAACCCAATATATATATCTTAGCAAGACAAAGTGAAAAATACATCTTTCAGTTCTTAAACTGAGAGTCTTGTTCAGTGATAAAAACATAATTACTTTAAAGTTTTGCATAGAGTGGAATTTTCAAGCTTTAAAGGCCTAACTTGTGATAGATTTACCTTTCCAACACTCAAGGTCCTCATCATCAAGCTATCATCATATTCCTTCTTAGACCATTTGGCAAAATAATTAAAGAAAAATAAGGAAAGAAAAACCAAAAAATATAAACTTTTAAAAACTTAGTGAAACCTTCAAGTTTTAGAGGTCTAACTTGTGAGATGGCTTTGCAACCAACACTCAAGAACCTCATCATCAAGACTGCTCATCATTGAGTATTTAGGCCATAAGGCTAAAATGTTTTTTAAAAGAAAAAGGGGAAAACAAAATCGAAATTGAGAGCTAGAAGAAAGTCCATAAAATCATCATTTTGCAGCTAGAAACATAACTTGTCATAGCATAAAAATAAACTTAGAAACAACTCCCTACCTAATCTGATTTGAAGGAAAGGAAGAAAACTTGGTTTCTTGGAGTGAAATGAAAGAAAATATTCTTGAAAACTTGAAGAAAGAATTCAGCCAAGAGGAGGAGGAAATGAGAGCTTTTGGTGCTTCTAAGAACTAGAATTGTGTAAGTTATGATCAAAGGCTTCAAACACCTCTTTCAAGCATGCCTATTTATGAGATTTTGAAGCTCATAAATGGACAAATGAAGGAAGAAGGCTGATGGATTTTCATGGGGAACAAAAGGAAGGAAAATCATTATTGTTTAAGGCATGTTTTATGCCATGTTTAAGGAATTTTTGGCATTTTGTTTAGTGTATCTTGACAAATTGTTCTGATGCATAATGGCATCAATAATTTGGTAATTAAGCCCAAGGAGGAGAAATTTGTGTGTTACATGCATTATTTAGTGTAGGTAAGGTATTCATGCAATTTAGAGATCGTTAAGGGCTTAGGTGAATTAGTTAAGCAATTTGAGTGTTTAAAGCAATTTTAGTTAATCAATTTAAATAAATAATTTTGATCTAGATTAATAATTAAAATTTAATAAGCTTAATTTGAGCCTAAATTGCTTTAGTTAATTTCACAAATAAAATCTCAAAATTTATTGAAGTACTCCACCAACGGGGCAAAAGGTCATTTTACTTTAAAATACCCGACCACGGAGCTAACCAATGGTTAATATGGCTTAAAAACACCTTTAACACATTTTAGTGAGGTTAAAGACTAAGTCAACAAAAAATCGAGTTAAAAACGCAAGGGCGTTTTGGTCATTTCACGCGTTAAAACAAAATTAGTCTTACTCTCTATTAACACACATAATACAAACAATCCCTTATTAACATCAAAACATCCCCTTGAGGATAGGTGGGGCCCACAATCCTCATTTTCTCAGTTGAATAACCTCAGGGGCATTTTGGTCATTTTACACAAATTCCAAATTGGGGTTTGCAATACTTCACGAATTGCTCCTAACTTCTCTTCTAACGTATATTCCTTTATTAGGGATTGTTTGGTCTCAAATTTTATATAATATTTACTTTGGTGATTCGGTAATTCCTAATGACAGTGAAAATTCCATAAAATTAGGGGCCAAGGGAACTCTCTACATGGAGCTTGTGGTTTGCAAATTCTGTAATGCAGGATTCTTGGTCTTTGATCCAAATGACCAAAATGCTCCTAAGGTCAACTTACAGAAATTAAAGGATGATCGACCCAAGCAATCCTCAAATGGGTCAACTCAATGTTTAAAGGGGATTATATTGTCTTATGTTTGATATTCAGAGATGAAATATCTTTTTGAACTTTCAATCAAATGACAAAACCCATCCTATGTCTTACTCAGAGAAAGGTAAAGTTTAACAGGAACTCAGGAAGTTGGAATGATGTTTTTAGTTGTATTTGATGTTTAGTAAAGCAGGAGGTCCAAGGTTAATGCAAAATTACCATTTTGCCCCTAGATGCTAATGAGCCTAATGACGCAATTAAGCAAACCTAAGCAATATTAGGCTCTAATCGAAGATTAATTTATTTTGATAATTAATCTAAAGTCAAAATAATTTATTAAGGTTAATTAGAACCTAAGATTGCTTAGTTAAACTTTAATTACATTCTTTAATTCAAGATTCCTAGTCATGGAATCTTGAATAGTATTTTCTCTCCAATTCCTTAAATTAAGGAATTGTGTCATATTCATTTGACTAAAAGAATGTTTTAAATTATTAATCTAGCAAGATTACCCTCCTAATCAAGTCTTGACATTTAATTACCCAATTACCTCACCTAAACACATTCTTACAAACTCCTAATCAAAACCTTAATCAAAGAAACACCTAAACACATCATTAACCCACAATTACATGAACTAATTCTCTCTCCCTTTGGCCTTAAGTGGCCAGCCACTCATTCCCTTATTTGCCCATCATGTGTTGAGAACTCATTCACAGCTCCAAAGACCATAAAGCCATGCCTACATCATGCCATTCACAGTATTCTTAAGGATGCCTCAACCATACTCACAACCATACCATTGTAAAGAATATTTCTCCTTCTTCCTCTTCAAAATAGCGCCGGTTCCTCCTCCCCCTCCCTTTGAAGCCTCAATGTTGAAAATTTCTATAAATACCAAGCCTGAGAACCTTGTACACTTTGGTTTATTCCAAGTTCACACTTCTTGCAAAAATTCTCTCATTTCCTCTCAAATTCCCTCACTTGGCCAAATTCTCCTTCCAAGTTTCAAGAGGATTTCTTTCTCATTTCATCAAGAAAACAAGCTTTCCTTCATTCTCTTTCAAAGACTTCATTTGGTAGGGGTTTTGTTTTAAAGTTTTTGCTTGTTTTCTTCAAGTTCTAGTTTTCTCTTGGTTCAAACCCTTTTCCTTCTTCCTTTTTTTCATTTCGGCCATGAGGCCTTTTTATGAGAAGAACTTTAGCTTGATGATGAGGTTTCAAGATAATGACTTGTTGTTGTCATGTGAGAAACCTCTAAAGCTTGAAACAACTTGGTCTTGGACCATACATGCTTGTGTTTCTTTCTTTTCCTTGGTTATATTTTCGGCTCCTTTTTCTTTTTCTCTTGAATGATTTCGGTTTCTCTCCTTTTCCTTTAAAGATTTCGGTTTCCTTTTCCTTTGTTTGAACAAAATTTGCTAAAAATGGTGATCAAAAGTTTTGTTAAAGAAAATTAATCCTATGATTTCAAAGAGCTCTAAGCTTACCCTTGCCAACCTTAAAGTTGGTGGCCATTCTAAGAGTTTACTCTAGATTGAAGCCCATGAGCAATAAAATAAAGAATATGACTTAGTTCTTTATATTTTGTTTGACAAAGTGTTGAGCTTTGTGTCTTCTTTTTCTTGAGCTTGATGATGAAGTTCAAAACCAAAGACTTCTTTGAAGTCTTGGTGCTAAGAACTCTAAAGCTCACTTTATGTTATTAAAATGTATATTGGGTTAAGGTTATGATGTTCTTAAAGTCTTGTAAAGCTCTAGTTAAGATAAAATGAGTTGCACACATGTTTATGTTTATGCCTTGCATAGCATGTTTATTTTGATGCCATCACTAAACTCTCAAGAATAATTAAATGAACTTGCATTATCATGTTTAAATTCCAAGCTTGCATTTCATGTTTATATTTCAAGTCATCACTTAACTTTAAAGATAATAATAAGGTTGCATCTCATATTTATTTTATGCTCTCACTTTACTTTCTAATGAAGAGTAAAATAAGTGCATATGCATGTTTAAGTTTATGCCATCACTTAAATGTCCTAGAGCTCAAAGGACTTGCCAAGTATCTTGCATAAAGTTTTAGAAAATGGAGGCATTTCAAGAATGCCATTTCGGCCTTGTGATGATGATGATGGACTGATGGATGAGTTTTAATCATAAGTGCCCATAGTCTAAGTCTTGGAATTTTTCTAAGCTTAGGTGTACTCAAGGAACTTTATGAACAAGGTTTTATGTTTTAAAATCTATTCCTTGAGCTAAATAATTTAGCTACTGACCTAGCACATATTTATATGATTTCAATGAGATTAATTGGTTTCTAAAAAGTTTTGAGTTCCTAAAATGATTCCAAGAGAAACTAGCAACTTATATGCATTTAAATCATGAGATTATGTGATATATGATGACTATGATTTCGACCTCCTTGGTGTTTGGCTACTGTATAAATTCTGTTCTAAGGTGTTAAAATGTGTAAAATTATGTTTGAGTGAAGCAAGGAACGATTTAGGGAAGTTTAGAAAGAACAAGTAACTAGAAAGGACTTAAAATGTGAATTCTAGAACACTTAGAATGCACAAACTTGTAATTCTGTTCCAGCATAATTGAACTTAAGGAAAATGGTTTATAATTAGTGGATATGTGTAGGAATCTCTCATAATTGGTTTAGGAGTTATTAGAGCCTTAGGTGAAGACGAAACTTAGAAGGGTCAAAACGAAGATTTTAGGACCCATAATCATAAGGTAAAATTCTACCAAAAGACATGAAGCTGTTTGGTTATTATAATTCATAAACATTAGGGAAAATTATAGGTAATGATCCCCTAGGTGTTATAAAAATCCATATTGAAGGTTAGGATAATTGAACACAAGTTTAAAACCCGTAAGGGCAAAGCATAAGACACCATGAAATAGGAGGTGTGATGTAAGCATGAGATCGAGTGGGTATACTCACAATGATGTGAATATGTTAATGTATGAGCATGAGACTTATGTGTATTTGTGACATGTTGCTATGATGATGTGGTATGCTATGTTTACAATGCATGAGAATATATGATATGTCATATGAGGTTCTATGGTTGCATGCTCATGTTGCATTATACAAGATATGATAAAGAGGAAATGATCCCATTATGACTTCAGGAGTTAAGGGTTGTCGGGTGATCCAGGAAAGAGATATGTTTCCCCATCTTTTACCTTGCGTATGAATCTACGTTGGCTAGTTAGGATGAGCTCATTCCTAGGCAATGGGTGATTAGGAGTTTTGGTGACCATGTTAAAATCGCAGAGAGTCGGCATGTTGGGTGGATTTTGGTGACCATGATGAGGGTGGAAAAAGTTATGAAAGGAACTCACGGAGTTCAATATGAAAAGTAAAAGACCTACATGCATATGTTTCATTGATGCTTTGATTAAGTGATAAGTATTATCTACATGTACCTCATGCTCAAGTATTGCCATGCATACATAAAATCTATGCTCATTCATACCATGAAGACTCATGCTAAAAGAAACCACTCGGATAATAGGATTTGATAAATTAAAATTGAACCTATGCATGTATACCCTTTTCATAATGAAACCCAAAGTGGCTCGGGCGACGAGACACTTGTGTTAAAGTTGGAGCACTTCCTGAAATCTTATATAGGTATTCTCACCCCTTTGTCTTTCCTTAGGTATCGTCTCCAACGGGATTGATGCGGATGTTCGTGATTTTCCTTGAAGCGCGAGCGTAGGGTTACGCATATCGGTAGGGAGACGCAATGGAAGCTTGAAGACTAGTCTACCTGTTTATAATTATTTTTAGCATTAGTTAACCTTGCTTGATGTATCTAATCTCTTTTGAGGTGTCCTTATATTTATAAGGGCATCGTTATTTATTATGATTATAATATAATACTACAAGTTATGTTGTGTTTATTCTATGGTTTATTTATGATTGTTATGGTGATGTATACCTGGTTGTTATGTTTCTTGTTTAGAAGCTAATTCCCATTGCATGCGCGGCTCGTATTTTAAGTCTTAAGTTCAAAAAGAAAAATTTAGTCGTATTTTTAGTTCGTATTTAAAGAAAGCCATGTCAAGTTCTGAAACGAAGACGTAAGCTAATAACTAGCCAAATGGACTTGAGCATATTAGGTAAAGTTAGGGTGTTACATAATCAATTTGGGGAGAATTTGGGAGCAAAATAGAAGCTTATTTAAACTTATTTGAGCACATTTGTAAAAAGTATTGTAATGGAAAATTACTATGTCTTTCTAAGGAATTGAATAGAGTAATAAAGATGTTTTAAAAGTTCAAGAAGTCCTCTAAAACTTTCATATTCAACTCAAAATCCAGTTCTAAGAGCATCTTGGTGAAAGTCGAGTACAAGATAAAGGTTGTTGATGTTTAAATCCTTTGTTCCAACTTGACCTCTAGTTGGTATTTTCGCAATATTGGAGCTATAGATGTCCAATTGAGGTGATTTTCAGTGGTAAAACTTGTTCAAAGGGCTACAATCGCCATTTCTAGTGCAATGATTGATTCGGATGTTTAAGGGGCAAAAATGACCAAATACGTGAAGACGTGGGTATTTTCAAATCCTAGGGCTTACAACAGCACCTAAAAAATGATTTAATCAGCATAACTCACTTGAGCATTGCAGTGCTCATGCGATGATGCCGACATTCCGTAAATCACCATTTGACCCATTTTTTGAGAGCAGTATTTAAGGGATTGTTCAGGTTTCCTTAGCTTTTGACTCACTTTAGATCTACACTTTAGGTTGCTATTATTCTCTCTCTACATCTCTTTCTTCTTCTCTCTTTCTCTCTTACTAAGGGTTCATTGGTAAAGGTCCTGTCTTGGAGATTGTGGCAAGGATTGTTGTGATTCTAAGTTTCATTTATTTCACTATTGTAATCGCTAAGAATAGAGGATAGATTTCTTCTAGTATAGGGATTTTTGGATGGATTAAGATGATGTTTGAGAGACCTCTTGATATTAAATGCATTGGTTTTCTTAATATTCTACAGTTTATATTTCTATAATTATTATGATGATTGTCATAATCTTTATTGGGATAATTAAATTGGCGATCGTCGGGAAACCCTTTGGGCATAAATTGATAGATTTATTGGTTTATGTTTGAGGGAGAACATTAAAATTAACTTTCGATTAGCTTGTTAGGTTATAGCAATTGGTTCATAAAATCAATGTGATGTCTAAATAAATTGAGATATAATTTATTAGTTATTTGCATTGGTCAAGTTCTAAAATCGATCGATCAATAGTATAATTGCTAGTAATTTATTACTAATAGTCATCAATGGGTTTAATATTTAGTCAATGATAATTAATTCTCAATCCTAGGAATATCTTGCATAAGTGCTTCTTTCACTTTTGCTATTATCCTATGTTACTATTATCTTTTAATTTATTTGCTATAATTTCATTTTCAGAATCCTCAAATTCCCAACTAAGTATTGAAATCTCCTTGAAAGACGACCTCAGTTGTGCACTTTACTACATTTTTTGTAAAACTAGCATTAAAATAAATTTCTAATTTGATAAGGTAAGCAACAACCTCGGTTAGATCCTTTAAAGAGCTATTGGATGGAGCCCTAAATGATTCCTCCTAAACCTACTTCATTCCAATGCCAATGATAAGGAAGACCCAAAGGAAGACCCCATGGAGATCAAGGAGGACGTGATGGGGATGACTTTGAAAACTGGCATGACTTTCGAGGAAGGCAATTGGCAAATCTAGGAGATGCCTTGGAATGAGTCATCATGCCGGACGTAATGTCTGTCTTGACTACGATGCATCATGATGCCTCCAGTCATCCAATTGAATAGACATCAAGGGACGTTGCACAGCTCGTGCTTCGCGCCTGGTTATTAGGAGTCCTTCTGACTCGCCATACTATTTGAGGATGGAGCTCTTTGCACTGCTCCTGTTAGATCCCTTGTTCCTAGTAGATATTTAGCTATGTTTAGTGTTATTTCCTTGTAATTTCTGGATTAATGAGTTTATTTGAAATCTTGCTGTCCTGGATAATGTATTATTACTATTGGTATGTGATGTACTTAAAGATGGGAATGTCCATCTCTGTGAACCTGCTATGCACTAAATTTATAATTAATATTAAAGTTTATTATCAATATTATGTATCCAAGTACTTGTTTAAGAGACTTAACCGAAAGAATGGGTTTAGACTGTTATATGTATTTCCCATTTTACACTATAAGCTTAATTTTAAATATGTGGTTTAAAAAAAAATTTCCCATATTTTCATATAATATTAATTTAAAAAATACGAAAAGTAAAAGGTAATAACTAATAAAAATGGAACATGACTTAAGTATGTTCCCATCTTACTAGGATGTTACAGTTAATATCTTATTAAATGATAGATGAGATATAATAACATCATTCTTCATTATTCATTATTAAATAATATTTTTTCCAAAAAAAAAAAGAAAGTGAAGTACCGCCCGAGCTCCATTTTCTATACTGAAGTAAATAAAAAGGTCAACGAATGTTAGACCCAAGAAGTCAAGAGAAACATTGAGCCATTTCCATAGCTTCAACACGTGGCAGATTGTAATAGGCTAAACCCTCGCGGCTGCACAGGGTGTTCGTCTTCCTGGTACCCAGCGGCTGCGTGAGCATTTTCCATTTTCAAGTTCTCTCGGTTCATTAAGGATTCGGAGATGCTCTTCTCAATTTGGAAGGAAACAAGAACCTACGAGAACAACGAAAGATGATCATGGTGCGGGCTGGGTATCATCGGTTGGTCGTGTTTTGCATTCTTTGTTGCCTCTGTTTTCTTCTGCAACTCACAAGGGTTTGTTCAAAATCTCCTGCTCAACCACTCTGACCATATCATTGCAAAATAAATAAATGAATAAATCTCCTTTTTTTCCCTAGTTTTGAACATACCCTTTTCTTCTGGACTGAGAATCTTGCTGAAATTAGTAGTTGGGAAGTTAATCATGGGCTGCTAGGATTGTAATTGTATGAATTTGGATTATCATGAGATGGAAATCCAATTGTGAGGATTTGGTTCATCAGACTGCAGCAATTGTTTAATGAGTGGTTCTTCTACCTGAGAAAAATGAGATTTTCATGCTGTCTTTTGATTCTTTTGTTATGTAACCGTCTACTTTCTTCTTCTTTTATTATTTATTAATTTATTTATTTTTGGCTACCCGTTCATTTTTTTTTCCGTGGGATGCTTTGGATCTTTGGGTTACCTGAGCATGGAAAAGGATTAGGTTCATTGACAAAAAAATTGTTGTTTTGCTTTTTTCTATTTGAGAATTGAGTATATGATTTAGCTACCCTTTCTTAACTAAAGGCTTCATTTTGTTTCCATGCGTTGTTTGGATTGTATGAAGTTGGATTAGCATAGAATAGAATTGCGATTGTGAAAGGATTTGGTTCATTTTCTGGAGCAATAGCTTAATGTGTGTGTGTGTGTGTGTTTTTTTTTTTCTAGTTGAGAAATGAGAATTTCAAAATGTCTTAGTGCTGGTAGTTTCTTCAATACCCTTGTTATTTTGTAAAAGTTCTAGTACTTTTGAATTTATAACATCACTTGATTCATATGGCCGACCTCACTCAGTAGGACAAGATTTAATTATAGTTGTTGTCAGTCGTTCTTTTTCTTGTGTGCTAGTACCCTTGAATAATTAGTGGTTATTTTTGTTGTCACGTGTACCACTAATTTAATATAAAATTTTTTAACAAAAATTATATTCTTATTTTAGATACATAGGACAACGTGTGACTAAGTTTTATCCGCTTACTAGTTTGGGATATCCCTGTTAAAAACAAGAGTATTGAAGGAATTCTTTTTTATTCTTGTATTGTATAGCTTGCTCCTTTCAAATTAGAATATTGGTCTGCATCTTTTTCTATGGATCACCGTAAAACTAGTAGTCTAGTACCATTCAAGATTAGTTTCATGCGCCATTTTTTTGGAATCAACTTTTGCTACAAAGTGAAGCCCTTGTTTCGTTTTGTTGTTTATTTTTGTTCCAAACTTGTGCAATTTTTCAATTTTCCAATTTCCATGCCAGTATAAAAATAAACATTCAATTGTTTCTTTGTTACAGGGTTACATAGACTCAAATACTGGAAGGTGAGTGAGTTTTAATCTTGGATTAGGAAACAACATTTTCAGTTTGTATTTCAGAGTTAACTTCCTCACGTCTGGTCAATACTGTTATTAGTAAGCTGCAGGCAACAAATACCAAACGGGTGTGGCTCATAGATGATACACCACTATTTTTTGTTTCGCATCAATAACTGAAAATTTTATATAGTTGATTCATTTAATTCTTTTTTTATATTACTTTCTTTCTATCAATATGTTTGTCCCTTTGTTCCTTTTTCTTCTCAAGGATTGGTGGGCCTAATATTTGTTCTCAATTTTCAGGGCTCTGCAGCAGGACCTGGATGGTAATCATCAGATACATTGCTCTAGAGAAAGAAGCAGAGCAGCATGGAAGATCATTCAGGAGGTATTAGAAGATAATCAGTGACTCTCATGATGCTACTATGTAAACTACTTAAATCATCATGATATAATTGATATGGTTTCTACTCTTTTGATGCATTGACTTTGCTGCAGTACTTGATGCCCGTCGTGGAGAAAGAAAAATATCATATCTCAAGAAGGTGTAAGCTTCACCCTGACAACGATCTATACAGAGATCAGGAACAACATAAATTTCATGCTGATATTAATGAATGGCAATGTGGGTACTGTAAGAAAATTTTCTATGAAGAGAAACATCTTGACCAACATTTTGACAACAGACACTCCAATTTACTGAATTTGGTATGATGCTTCTTGTTCAGTACAATTTTTTGCTTTGAAAAGGATTACTATCTTCTTTGCTTCGTCATTCAAGTTTCAAAGCTGTGTATTTAAGCTTAGCTTCTTTATGCTCTTTCATTTCTAGAGTTACCATAAATAAACCTGCATAACTACTATTCGTTAGTTAGATCCTCTATACAGAGGAAATTGTGGGGAAAAAACTTGTTGAATGGAGTCATTTGTATAGGATGTTTTGATTCTTTAACTTCACTAAGCATAATTGATGCCATGACAGCCCTGTCAATGATATTTTAGATCACTTTGACGTTGCATTTTGATGTTAAGTTGTTGGCTTTCTAAATTTGCAATTTGGTAACCTAAAGTATGAATTCTTTGAAGCTTTTCTTGCTCATATTGTCATGTAGCAGCATTAATAACTGAATGAGATCATTGTGCTTTATCCAGACTCACAGCCAGTGCATAGCAGATGTATGTGGTGCAGTCCACTGTGACCTTGAAATTAATTCTGGGTCAAAAAATCAAAATGCAATCCAGCTGCTGCTGCAAGAATAAACATCTGTGTGAGGTGTGTACTGGTCTGTCTATCTATTTGTTTTAACCAAATATCTTTCTGCTTCTAATTTTTCTTCTTCTTCTTCTTCTTCTTCTTTTTTTTTATTTTTTTTATTTTTTTTTATAGAGCCTAGCTGATAGTTGTTTTCCTGTCAACGATGGTCCTGCAGCAAGCCGACTTCATGGTACTGTATTATTTTCTTCATTCTTGCCAAAGGCTGCGTATTTACGGTAGTTTGTGATACTGCTTTCTTACATTAACATTTTGACAGAATTCTTCTTGCACCAATTCTGTGATGCACACAGTTGCACCGGAAGTAGGAAACCTTTCTCCCGAGGGCGCGTGGTAATTTAACTGAAACATATAGATATATTCTTTCCAATCTTTTATTTTATTTTTTCCATTTAGCTGTATGAGCGTTTGTGATATTTGTGTAAATCTATGTTGACTTGCATGAGCTATTTTCTATTCCCAAAAATCTTTTATTTATAGTTAGACTCCAAATTCCTGAAGAATGTACTTCCACAAGTTGTATAGTTAATGGAAAAGTGAGTTTTCAAAAGCCCCAGTTCCTTGTTATGAGGAAACTTTGGATATGGATTTCACACTAAAAGACTCAGTGAAGAGAAGGCAGCAAAGATCAATGTGATTTATGCAACTTTGTGGTGCAATTCCTGTGAATACATTTGCACTAGTCCGAAATTAAAAGAGAAATTTTGTTTAACTGGTTTCTTTACATATGCAGAAGAAGACCAATGTGTTCTACATCTTTGCCTCCATTTTGCTTGTGATGCTGCTGCTACTTTACTATCTCTACATTTACTTATATCAGAGGTATATAATTCACAACTTCATCAGAGACAACTAATCTTTAGGCTGCTTTCTAATGGCTCTAATATGGTTTGGACTTTTGTATTACAGAGGAATGAAAAGGAAACTCAAGTGCTGAAGCGTATCTCTCAAACCAGCCAAAAGAAAAAGCCATCTTAATTGATAGATCTTTCCCTCTAGAGGTTCTCACTTCTCATCCTAGAAAGCATAGGAGTTTACTAATGAATACAATGAGAACTGCACTCAAATTCCAGTTCACACAATGCAGCTATTTGCAAGTGAAGTTGGAGGAAGAGTGGCCACAACTTCAAATGATGCCTATCTGTTTTGCTTATTCGTGAGACAAATTCTTTGGAAACTTTTGACCTTGTGCACAGAAAATGAGCTGCAAGGCCAAATCCACCCTGGTTGGCTTTTGCATTTGATTGCGCGTGGCATTACTAACAAGGAAAAGAATATAAAACCTTCTTGTTTTGTTCTCTAAATTTGTCTATTAACTTGATCAGGATCCACTTGTAAACCTTTTCATTTGTTGCATTTGTAAGCATAATAACTCTTACAATCAAACTGGTTTTCCAAATTTTCCAATGAATGTTAGATGTCATTGTGGCTGAGTAGAGGGAATGCAGTCTCATTTTATCCCTCATCTCAGAAGTCAGAAATTAGACAAGAACAACGATCGTAGCTATGAACTAACTTCAACTTTATTTGTGGGATTACAGTTACTGTACATCTATGTCAATTATGTTCGCACTGGTGCTGGCTTTGGGAATCGTCATGTAAAGAGCACCATCTTTGACCTCTGACTTAATTTTCTCAAACTCAATGTTTTCTGGAAGGGCGATCCTGTAGTTATACCTCCCATAGCTCTTGACAGGCCAGTCTTCATCTCCTGGACTTAATCCTGCACTTCCATTTGCTTGATCTTCATGGTTCTCTCTTTGGTGTTACTCTGCCTTCGCTACCAGCATGTTCTCTTCAATCCATACCTTGACATCATTCTTGTTCATTCTGGCATGTTGAATCTCATTTTGTAATCTCTCTGTTCTTCCTTTATTGCCCAAGGAATCTTTCGCTTACTGTACTCATCATTTCCTGCTACTACCAAAGGTGAAGTGCTATTGTATGCTAAAGGATCCTCCACAATCCTCTCCATTGTGTCCATCAGTTGTTGCATAGTCCTTGCTACCGGAACTGGTTCAACAGCACTGTGTAAAGAAATTCATCATTTGTCAGTTGTCACTGGATTTTGTTTGATGAAGGAATAAAAAAATGAGATACATTAAATCTTTCTAATCAGTGTGTCCAAAAGTTCTACTAATTCAAAGTTTTAATCACATGTACTAAATGGTCTTTAATGTTGTGTAAATTTCAAGGTTATGTTAGGGTGAATTTTAGGTTGATCATTACAAGGATATGTTAACACTCATAATTAATTGGTGAATCATTAATCTTCAATTTACCTTTAGGTGAAGCTTGTGACCCCGTTGTCTTTGGCTGCAATTGCTGCTGTTGCTTTGCCCTCTGCAAGTTTGCTTCATCTCCTGCCATAGCCTTTACAGTGCTGCAGAAAGTTCCATTCCTTGTTCTTGACAATGGCAGCAATTTGATATTGGAAAATGTATTTATTCTGCTAGATGAAGTGGGGACACACACTCATACTTGGTAGAGTTGAGGCCATTTTTCTGGTTGGCAAAGATGCTAAATGAATGTTGATGCTGGGTTAACGCAATGAGCGTGGAATTGACGTTTGCATTGAAATTTATAGGATTTGTTGGACATTTCTGGACCCAGATAATATGCTTTAGAAAAATCTCATATCATGTTTCTGACTCCGGTTCTTGGTGAGTTCTAGACTTCTCTATACAATCCAGTGGCCTATCCTATCATATATGTCACCTTTTTTGTTGGAGAACAATATATTTGTCTACATGTGGCTTACAACTAATTGGGCTTACAGATTATTTTTGTTAAATCTTATTTGTGGCCCATTGTAGGCACTTACGTTTTTTAGATAAATCCCCTCTCCCAGCCTGAAAGAGAAAATGCCAAGCCCCTCTATCTTCGACCATAAGAAGAAGAAAACTCTATCCCCCAAAAAAACGAATAAACGGAAAGTAATTAGACACTATTTTCCCTTCTGGAGGGAGGGGAATAAGGGAAAGTATGAGCATATGGAAATTGTACTCTTGACTCAACGCGAACAATCTCTTGGCACAAGGATATTAAGAAAGGTGTCAGGTGAATTACAACTGTTTTATAATGAGAGAAAAAATATTTGAGTAAACTCTCATATTGATCCTCCATTAAAATAATCTCAGATAAATTAATCCTTTAACAAAATAAATACACTTCTTGATTCCTCATGAATAAAAATATAGCATAAATTAGTTATTCATAATATTTCAATAAACCTATTTGTCTTATTTATATTTTTATCATGAACTAATTTAATTTATTATTTGACTTATTATTATAAATCATTAAGAATCAACTTTTCCTATTATAATTGTTAGAACCAAAAAAGGATATTTCTTTTCTTTAAGAACAAATTTGTCCAACATTATTTTTCCCCAACACTAAAAGAAAAGGACAGATTATTTTTGCAGTTAATTGCATGAAATTTTTAAATGATCACTAAATGACTAATTCTAAGATATGAATAACAAGTGCATAAAAAAAAAATGTAAACATAGATACAAACGTAATAATTAAAACAACCGTTCCAAAATGAAACCAGGAGCTCTACAAAGTACAAACAGAAAACATTAGTGCTTTCGATAATTAGATCGTCTTTTAACTTTTGGCCGATAGATGAAAAAAATTAAAAAAGGGAAGAGGACGCAGAGCATACCCTTTTTTTTGGTCCTCTACTGTATTGATGCTCGTTATTCACATTTCATTCAACATAAAACATTTGATATTACAGGTTTCATTTTCAACAGATGAAGCTACCCAATAACCTAAAGATTAGCAGAGGGTCATGTTATCAACTAACAACTGACATCAAATCTTAAACTAGTTTAGGCCAATCAAACCGAGGTCGTTTTCATTTTTTTTCCACGTGGATCACGACTAAGCCCGTATTTCCTCAGTGTTTTAATGTAATCTCTCATGAGGGTAAACTTGTTACTTCCCAGATGATAGAAATAATCCACGAATAGATGCCGGTTCTATGCAAGTCATCGAAATTGAGCCTGGACCATCCAATTCAGCAACCATGCATCACATTTCATTTTGAGCATTGGATTTTGACACTGAAAAAGTTCTAATGTCTAAGCTTGATGTACCTTACCCCATAGTTTCCTACTGGTTCTGCAGACATGATTCCCACTTGCTGTCTCCCAGATATTACCTGGTTCAAGGGTGTCATTCGCCAAGGAAATATCATTAGGAAGGAATCAATTGGACTCAAATCAAAACTTCAGAAAAAACGTGGTTAAAAAGAATGTTTGACCAAGAGATCTTATTGATTCAATTGTGAAGAAGTAACAACTAACAAATAGTAAATTGTTAATGAAAATTCTGCAGATAGTCTCCAAATGGTAAAGTTGAAAAGCATTCCAAGTTGCAGCAAGTACCTTTCACCTCCAATTGATCTGAGTTTTCCATCAACTGCAGGACTATTTATCCTAAGAAATTCAGCTGACAGCATGAATACACGACCATCAGCGAATTCCACCTCTACCTAAAAGGTCCAGGAATCACACATAAGGTAGGGGAAGCAAGTATAATTTCTCAAACAGAGAACAGATTCAGGCTGTAAGAATACTATACACTTATGACACACACCACAAAAGCATGCATTTACCCACAAGGTGGAGTCAGTCAGCTATATGAATCAAATGATGCTACCACGTTTTATTGTAGATAGGTGTTGATTGTTGAGGGTAACAAGCGCAAATAATATTAGGATAGATCAGTGTAATTACCATAAAAATCAAAACAGCAAGGAGAGGGTCAGCTGCTTAGTGCTCTGACTTGTACTCTCTGCTCTTGCTGCTATTGGCTGTTTTCTTCTTCCAATTAATACATACTCATACATTCTAGCATCTGTTACCTGTTACTACCATTCCTAGTGTTTGCAAGCTTCCTTATTTGCTGGTTCTATTAGAGTGCAAGATTGGTTTGGATAGATGATGAGTTTTCCATATGAGTGTGATTCTTCCTTACTCATTCTTTTTCACATATATAACATGCTCCCTGTTTTTTGGAAAAGAGGAGAATGACTCAGGGGCATTTAGGCTTTGATACTCCTTATGCCAGAGCTCTACCATCTTAGACATATAGTTCTTACTTTGGCAAGGCGAGTTTTTCAGCATCAATATTCAAGCCTACTTTCAAGTCCCAGTTACTCATAAGAAACATACATCTAAAATAATAGAGAGGTAGCAATGGATCTTTGGTTTGATATATTTTTGATACACAGGATCTTCATATAGAGGCAGTGTGTAGAACATACTCTATATCTCATATGGTTTGTTATTCTCTTTTTCTTATATTAGGGCAGCATATTATATGTGAGATTGAACTTTTAGGAAAAAGAAAGTGTTTAGTGAGACATATTGAATTATAACACACAAGGAAAATATTTATTGCAAGCTTCAGATGATTTACAATACTATGGAGCTTTCTTTATAGACAAAGGAAGACTCCTAAATGACACTAGACCATTGCTATTATTTTACATGACACATACTCAATTCGTATAGTTACAACTCAAGCCTCTGATATTACATGACAACTTAAGTCTATAGGCTATATGACAACATAGAGTGACACTTCATGATACTCCATGGTTTGCAAGGTGCCAAGACTACAATAATAATTAATCTAACTAGGACAATAGTGACTACACTCATACAAGACAACAATAGTTACAATCATGTTTTTGACAAAACAAATCATTCAACACACTTATTATAAAGATAGCTACTATATAATACAACACGCTTTTTAAGGACATGACTTCATTTATTGTTACAAGCAACGTGCAACATCTTCAGCCTATCTTGAAAATAGGTTCATGACTTGATGAAGGTTCATGTCCTGGTCTTCTTTTTTCACTTTTTCTCATAAAGCCTTGTCTCCATGTGCTGTTAGCACCTGGTCCACATCTATCTCTAAGTCATCTTTGTCTAGAGCTTGGGAATCTTGCATTATTATGCTTGCATAATTGCTCTGCTGCATTGGCTGGGTTTTTGAGTGTTGTCTCCGCTAGGACTTGTTCCAAGTATAAGTGTAATTATAATCCATTTCTGAATCCGAAGGCAAATAATATCTAAAGGCCTGAGCTTGGTGCAGGTAGACTCGATCATGGCATTTCTAACATCAAGACCATTAATTTTATGGCTATGGACCACTAGTTCTTCTTTGTATATAAATCTTTCATTTTGCATAAAAGTTTGGAGACATGGAAATTTTCCATAATGTCTTGCCTGATTCTAGACCAAAGAATAATCCTATTCCTGGATTATGAAAATATGGCTTGTGGATAATATAGACTGATACAAGGCTATTTGCTATATCTTCATGCATTCTCCAGACATTCAAATTATTTAGCTCATTATTGAGTTCTGTTGTCCACCAATTAATGAGAGCAAACCATTGCAAAGTTCTCCATAACAAAGAATGTTTGTTTCTTGATGTTTCAAACAACCCATACATCTTTGTAGTAGAAAAAATAATAGGGTATGAATAGAGCATTAAGACATTCCATAAATACCACATGTTTGATTTAACAAATGGTTTTCCCATAAGAATCCCAAAAACATTTAAATAAGGTGTACCAGGATTAAACCATGTTGGTTTAAGGTGTTGAGAGAAATGGCTAGTAATGGAACATGTGAGTGGTGGCAAATTCTTTGAATAGTTTTCCAGATATGACTTTATTTAAACACATAAAAGGAAACCAAAATCTTATCCCTAATTATTTGTCCAGACAAACCAATCCTGGCCAATTACCATTTTCACCTCTACCTATTCATATCCTTTAATTTTCATAAACACAGAACAACAAATTCATCCACCATTCCACCAAATCCCTTATATGAATACCCTCCTTGATGCCACCTCGCAATTACTCTCACTCCAAATTATCACAAAGAATTTGCCACCACTCACATGTTCCATTCCTAGTCATTCTCTCTCAGCAAAACAGATTGTTCCTAAACCAACATGGTTTAACTCTGGTACACCTTATTTAAATGTTTTTGGGATTCTTATGGGAAAACCATTTCTTGAATAGAGCATGTGGTATTTATAAGTGTAAATCGCTCTATTCATACCAATCATTTTTCCTACTACAAAGATGTATGAGTTTTTGAAAACATCAAGAAACAAACATTCTTTGTTATAGAGAACTTTGCAATGGTTTATTCCTATTAATTGGTGGACAACAGGAACTTAATGAGCTAAAATATTGGATGTCTAAATCAGGAAGATAAGCAAATAGCTTTTATCATTCCATATTATTGTAAGGCCATATTTTCATAATCAAGCAACAAGATTACTTTGGACTCAAATCAAGCAAGACATTATGGAACATTTCCTAGTCTCCAAACTTTTATGCAAAATGAAAGATTTCTTTACAAAGAAAATTGGTAGTCCATATCTATAAAATTAATGGTCTTGATGTCAAAATGTCAATTGTCTAGTCTAACACAAGCTCAAGCCTTTAGATATTATTAGACTTCAGATTAAAATTACACTTATAGTTGGAACAAGTCCAATGGAGACAACACCCTAGAACCCAACCAGGTAGCAATCATAGCAATTATGCAAGCATAATAATGCAAGATTCCAAGATAGACAAAGAGGACTAGAGATAGATGTGGATCAAATGCTAACAAACATGGAGACAAGGCTTTATGAGAAAAAGAGGAAGAAAGAAGAAGGATACGTAAAGGCCTCAAGGACTAGCATGAACCTATTTTAAGAGACTGAAGATATTACACGTCCTATAACAATAAATAAAGTCATGTCCTTAAAAAGTGTGTATCATATAGTAGCTATCTTTATAATAAGTGTGTTGAATGATTTGTTTTGTCAAAAACATGATTGTAACTATTGTTGTCTTGTATGAGTGTAGTCACTATTCCTCCTAGTTAGTAGGATTGTTATTATTATAGTCTTGGCACCTTGCAAACCACGTAGGTCATGAATGTCACTCTATGTTGTCATATAGGCTATGGGACTTAAGTTGTCATGTAATATCAATAGAGTAATAAATTGTAAGCTATATGACTTGAGTACGTGTCATGTAAAATAATAGCAAGCGTAGTGTCATAATAGTCTTCCTTTGTCTATAAAAAAGAAACTTCATGGTATTGTAAATCTTCAAAGCTTCGAATAAATATTTCCCTTATATGTTATAAATCTAATATGTCTCACTAACACTTTCCTCTTCATTAAAATTCAATCTCACATATATAACAGCTGGTATAATAAAAGGAAAATAACAGGATATGAGATCCAGGAGTATGCCTTATCCTTGTTATATGAGATTATATATTGAAAATATACTAGAGATCCAGTTGCTAGGGTCTCTTATTTTAAATGTATGGTTCTATAAGTAGTAGATCTTGAAAGTAGGCTTAAATATTTATGCTGAAATGGAGCTTCCAAACACAGAGACATCAAAGTAAATGCCTGGATGAGTTATTCTCTTTTTTCCAAAAAAGAAGGAGCATGAAGGAAGGAAGAATAACACCCATATGAAAGCTATATATATATATATATAACACTGTCATTCAAGGCAAGGCAAGTTCAGAAACAGAACTGCATATTGCAACCTAATCATGTGCTAGTTTACAGTAAAATAATAATAAAAAGAAAAAACATAGGATTTTTTCTTCCAAAGAAAAGGATAAAGGGAAGAAGGAGGGAAAAGCTCACGGATTTTGGGGCTTGAAGAGAGAATCTGGTGAGTCGCGGCACAGCCTGCGCCACCGTGTTGATACTCCGAATCGCAGCCAGCATGGCCATCGCCGTTCAAAGTCACGGTGGCCGGCGACGGAAGGGACTTCCGGACTTCTGTCGTGTAGCCGCTGTCGAGAACGCAGCAGAGGACGGTGGTGTACAGGGCAGCGAACGGCCGAATGGATGATGCGGCAGCTAGGTGAGGGGCCTGCTGGGCTTGTGTGTGTGTTTCTTTTCCATTTCCCTTTCCTTTCTTCAACGGAACCGTGCCTTAAACTGTAGCTTGGAAAAGAAAATGGGTCATTGGCCCAATAACAACAAACGTTGTTTTTATTTTTAATTGCGCCAACCCAGATCAAATCTGTCCCAAACCTGGACAATCTAGGAGTTGTCAGTTTTGACCAAAAATATTAAAAAGGGTGTTGTGAGTTGGTAGGGATGACAATGGGGCGAGTTTAGGGTTTTTGCTAAAACCAATCCCGCCCATATCAAGTCATTTGAGTCTCAACCCAAGCCTCCTCCTATTAATAGGTTTTAAAGCCAACAGAGCCGAGAGGTACCTCACCTCGCTATTTTTTAAAAAATTTGTAAAATTATCTCAAAATTGAAAAATTAAATGCAAAAATATAAAATACAACCAATAACAATATTAATATTTAATTTCTAGAGTAGTAATCATCATTACCAAAAAAATAACGCATAAGAAAAACAACTAAGTTCCAAATAAGTTTAACATATATCAAATTACAACAAAACCATAATAACTTCATGTATAGGCGTCTAGCCTCATAATTCTTCAAGTCATCATTCTTCAATTTCTACATCATCATCTTCATAATTCACTGTCCGAATAATCATTCACAGTAATAGGTTTTGTATCTACAAATTAAACATGGTAAATTCATTAATAAATCAATTAACATCATTTGAATATCAATATATTTAAAATAAAAGAATTAGATAAAGCATATGAAAAAATTTACCTTTGCCTCCATAAGTTACCCACAACCAATTTTGAGAATACATCAAAGCTTCTATCGTGTCTTCATTTAGATTACCATGATTAGTACTAATCAAATGACCACTAGCACCAAAAGCATATTCAGAAGCAACATAGACACAGAGATAACAAATATATCTCTAGCAATTTTTGAAGAGTTGAATACTTGGCCCCATTCACTTTCCACCAAATTAAAATCTCAAAATAAGGAGTTCTTGGAATAACATCTTCCTCAATGTAAAAATCAAATTCAGTTTTCATAAGTGAACCCTTTGCTTTCTTCAACTTTCTAAGATACAACTCATAAGCAACATCATCATCTTGATCTTCTGAAGAGTGTGGTTTTGTCAGAAAATTCTTGCACATTTGAGCTTGAAGAGCTTGCCTTTTATTGGTACTCAATGATCAAGTCATAGCATAATTGTTGAATTCTTGAACTCTTTGTACAATCTATTGAATTTGGATATAATTTTGAGAACTTGTACTCAAGAAAAGCAATTTTATACCTAGGGTCTAGGACAAAGCAACACCCATAATGCCATGAACTTCATCCCAATACTTTTCAAACTTTCTCTTCATATTGCATGTTATATGACTAATCAATGGATCAAGACAAGAAGCATTTTTCCAATGCCAACTTTATTTCACAAATTTTATGAAAGTAAATATTAGCAATTGGATATTGTGTCCAAAACAATTGAGTCACATCAAAAACATTTTCAATTTACCACATACGTCCTTAGCAAGTTCCCACTCCTCATTACTTGGCACACTTTTATATTGAGGTTCCTTTTGTCTTAAACGAGGGAAGACATCTTTGTACAATGAAGCTATTTCTAACATTACATAAGTTGAGTTCCATCTAGTTGGGCAATCAACAACTAATTTTCTTGTGTATGGAACATCTGATTTACTACACCAAGCAATAAATGTTTCATGTCTTTTAGCGGTTGCTCTCCAATATAATACACTATTATGAATCTTCTCCACACTTTCCTTAATTATATCTAAGCCATCTTTCACAATCAAATTCAATATGTGGGCAAGACAATGCATATGCAATAATTTCCCCTTCAATACCAAGTAATCAAAATCAAGCGTTCTAACAACTCTTCCACCATAGCATCATTAGTAGAACAATTATCTAATGTAATGGTTGATAATTTTCTATCTATGTTCCATTCTAACAAAACCTTCATTAATGTGTGAGTGAGTGAGTGAATAGGGGGTTTTGGGTTGCTTAAGAAATGAGAGAAGGAGTGGGCTTTGGTTCACTTGCCGTCCCAATGAGTGGGCTCATTAGTGTATTAGGTAATTTCTTTAAAATATATTTATATATAGATACACAATATATTAATAATTATATTTTTAAAAATATATATGGGGTGCGGGCGTTGGGCGGGTTTACCCTAAACCACAGCTGCCCTGACCCGCAAGCAAAACTCATCCGCATGAACCGACCCATGCGAACGAGTAGTGCGGGTAACCGCGAGACTGGTTGAAATTGCCATCCTTATGAGTTCGAGTTAGCATGGCTCGAGTGTCCTAAATTGGGAAACAAACAAAAAAAAAAAAAGACTGTCTAAGTGAAATAAGAAAAGAAAAAACATGACTTGAGTGTATTTTGAATAACCAACCCAACATGTTAGTGGATTGAGTAGGGTTAGCTCATGAGTTATATTCCATGTTGATAATTCTAATCGAATGCTTAATTTCAAAAAAAATAAGACTAAAACCCCAAAATCGTCCCTAAGGTTTATAGAGGGGACAAACTAGTCCCTCACATTTACAAATCCTATTGAGGTCCCTCACAATTCACAGAAGGGGAGGTTAGTCCTTAGGTCAACTTCCCGTTACATGTAACATCCTCCAACAGTACAACCTCATCCTTAAGTCATGACATCATACTCGAAAGTTGTTACTTATTAATTAGCAAACCTTTCTTAAATATCTATAGCAAGCTCAATTAACGTGTGTAATAACTAAGTGAAATTCTATTAAAATATATAACAAAGAAATACAATATTTATTGAATATATAGTTAAGTATAAAAGGGAGCTATTCTATGAGCTTTAATACATATGTGTCCCCTATTACATTTACATATATATAACTCCAACTAAGTACAACAAAATAAAAACATCAACTACTAAGCTATTATAATCCAGAGCTCTTCACATAGCAACCCCATTATTCTAGATCAACCTAGAGGTGACACGGGAATACAAAAACACATAAGGGTGAGAATTATACAATTCTCAATATAGGGCAACTCCCAGGTACATAATCATAATGTCATCATCATTGCCCCAACCACTTTGGTTTATCAAGAAAATGTGATCATGCAATACATATTAAAAATTCATTTTAAAGTTCTAAAATTATCCCTAAAGTGGGTAGCTTTTAACAATCAATCACTTAATGCACATATATCATGAAGCTCAAACACATAGTAAGTAATTCTAATCAAGAGATTACATATGATATGATTATGCATATGCTAAATGTAGTGAAATTATGCCAAAGTGACATGGTTTCACTTATAGCCATAGAAATCAAATCAGTGCATTTTCTCTTTTCATCGACATAGGAAAGACTTAATTTATACCTTAGTTTATACCACATGGTATTTATCCTGGATCACACCACACAGGGGAAATAGACTATTTATCAGGATTGAGCTCATTCCTATACGTGATTATTGGACTTCATTTTTTCCTTTCTAAATCTACAAGATCTATTCTAGCTGATACGTCTCCGGCTCAAAATATCTTTGGGGAAGTTCCTATTTTTGCCTTCCCCTCATTCAACCTGAGTCTTATTTCTATTTTATCCATACGTTAGAACATGCACGGTTGAAATTTATACATTCTCTTTTCTTTCCAAATGCATGCATAAAGCACATGTAGGCATTCATTCACAATACAATTTCAATCATGTCTCATAAACCACTTTTTCTTCGTCTAGTATGCATTTATATGTCACAAGTCACGTGTTTAAATAATTAACATCAAGTATTCATGTCATACTAGAACCAAAATGCCATTACATTACCAATTCAAGGTTTAGGTTCATTTCCAACAATTGGGTAGATTTCACACAATTGTAGCACAAATTTATTTACACATGAAATAATCAATTTAGAGGCTATAAAAATTACCCAAGACACTTAACCTCAAGGAAATTTCAGAGCAAAAAAAGTTCTCTAACTATGTTAACAAAATTAGACAAGTTTGGTGCTCAAAAACCACTTAATCTTGAGCTAGAACCTGAAATTCATAATTTTTAACCCTAGCAAATGATTGAATCAATTCAAAAAAAAAATCACAGTTACACTTAAAGATGTTATCAACATGCTGTAAAAATTTCAAAGAAAAATTCAATCATTTGTTATGGTAAAAAAAATTGGACAAATTTGCAATTTCAGTTCCAATAATCAAGGCAACATGGATATCATTTCAGTTCTTGATTTTTTTAAAGTATTAGGAGTCAAAAACAGAGCTAAGAAAATTTGTGGAACTAGCCTAGGATGTTAGCTTAAACATATATTTTTTCTAACTCATGAAAATCCACAATTCCCTCAGAAAATTCGATGATTAGTGGCTGCCTATTCAAAAACTAAAAATCTACAGCATGACTCAAAATCTCTTTCAAGAAAAATGAATTTTCCACAACAACAAACCACTCCACCCATGCAAATAGATCAATATCTATATATCATCAACCAATACAATAAAAAATATCAATTTAAATCAGTGATTAAAAATAGAAAAATGATTTGAAGAAGAAGAGATTCAAAAACCCTACTTTGATGGCCTTAGGGATCTTGGCTCCAAGGGTGATCCAAGAAGGATTTTGCTCACTTCAAGGCCTCCAAACTAACATAAAAACCTCCTTTAGGCAGTGGGATATGAGATATCAAAGTGAGAAGTGGTAAGGATTTCAAATTCTAATCGGTTGGATTGATAGACCTTGATTAGTAGAATAAGTTTTATGAAGGGATCTTGGTGTTTTAGTGATTATGAGCTAGTGTTTTGGGGATTTGAAAGGAAGAGTGAGAGTTTGGGAGCAAGAACAATGGAAGAGGTGTTCTTGGAGGGTGCTTGGCCGAAATTGATGATGATGGAGTGATAAGGTTGATAGTTTGTAGTTATCTTGGGTTATATATAGTAATTAAGTAGTCAAAATGGGTATTTCTTTTTTATTCAAAAAAATAATATTGAAATGGATGACTAGGACTTGGTTTGATAGTCAAAGAATGAATCCTGGCCATCCACTTGGCTCAAGATAAATGGCTCACTTTAACTTGGGAGCAAGTAGCTTTTCAGTGTTAAACGAACACCAAAATTCCACCTAACAAATAAGATATTGGCTCCTGATTAAAATATAATAAATGAGAGGTCATGATTGAAATTTACTTTTCAAGTTTCAATCCTTGCCATCCACGTGGCATAAAGTGGTTGGTAAAGATTATTGGCCACCAAGTAACTTGTATGGTGTTAAAAGTATATCAAAGCTCTACTAAATAGTTAAAACACCATATCCAGTAATCAAACATTACCCGAAAATTAATTCTAGGTATAACTTCTCATTCCTTATCATTTTTAACCTTAACTTTCTTAGTCCTGGGCATTTTCTAGTCCTGGATCTAGGTTTGGCTGTAGCCAGACCATGGGGCTCGCAAGGTCATTATTCATCCCCGTCAGAAAATTTTTTTTTTAACACGTCTGTTAGGTCATCCTCATTGTTACTAAAACTATCAAATTTTTGAAATTATGACTAATAAAGCTCAAATTAATTTTTAAATAATTTTTAGGGTGTTACATTACATCCACTAATGGCCTAGTACACATGGCACGTTAAAAGCTTATGTGGCCAATTAACCTCCTCTCTCCCTTATACTACGTCGCTTCCACCATCTTCACCAACAAATGCAGAAACATTTACCCCAAATTCATTTCTTACTTTAACCCTAGAAACATACCCATCAGTCTCTACAACCCTCACCATCCTATCCCTTTCCCATTTCTCATCTTGATATTAACGAAAAATGCATTCTCCTGCACGTAACTCACCTGTGCATTGTTTGTGCTCAAAGAGGAACAAGTGTTAGTGATTCAAGTGCAGGAAATGGGATGAGGACATTGCTTACGTTTAGGTATGATTGTGGACTGAACGTCACTTTATGCATCTCCAAGATTTCAATGAATGCCAACAGACCTTACTTTGGGTGCCCAAAGTATCAGGTTGCAATTTTATTTTTCAGTTTACACCTTATTCCTCGTCATATGCACTTGCCATTGATGTTGTTTGTAACACTCTAATATTTAACCTAACACGCCTAGGACGTATTGAGATTAATTATTAGCTATTACTCTTTTGTTCCATTCTTTAAATTCATTTTATCAAAATACTTAGCGAAAAATATAGGTAAAATTATTTTTTGAAACATAAAACAAAATGTGAGCCGCGCATGCTAACATAAACTAAACGTTGAGTGTCATCAAAGTAACGGGGAAATGTAAGCCATGCATATACATGATTAAAGCACATGATCCATCATAACATAACATGGTTCATAATACATTATAAATAAAGTAAACGGAGTCACACCCATACAGAGTAGGCTAAGTTTTCAAATACATAAGTAAACAACAAAAAGAAAATCAGGAAAAACGAAAATACATGGAATCACAAAATATCAAATGCCAGCTATAGTTTCCCCTCCCTAGCCCTTCAGTACTCACCTAAAAGTCACCCTATCAAAGATGCAAGCAAGAAGGGGATCCTCGTGACAACTCGGCACTCCTACCGATCTTCCATCATGGTCTCCTGGAACTAATCCTTCGGACATAGGGGTATATACCCAATGAACTGGGCAAACTCCTCAGCATATGCAGGCGGAATGGGGACGAACATGACCTCCGGGCACGGACGCATCTCAGGTCGTAAAGCCTGGGGTAGGTCAACGTATGCTCGCTGCCTTTACCCATGTCCATGGATGCCGTGGGTGTAGAGCCCTGAGTAGATGTGTGTGGGGGAGTCCTCGAATGGTCAATCTCTGAGTGCCTCGTAGGGGAACCTACTCGATAGTCGAGACGGCCGAACATAAAGGGTGAGACACGTAAAGTCCTGTCATTGCCGGCCGAGAGCGCTCAAAAATCAAATCATTGCCATAGGGGGAGGTGGGGGTAAACCTAAGCTCGGAGCAGGTAGGCAAAAGGGCGTCCTATGTAAGCAAAAATGTGAATAGCAACGACCCTTAAAGTGGTAAGAGGGTGGTCTCGGTCGTAGTGCACCTCCTATACCTGGAGTGTCAATGAAGATCATGAACGTGGCCATCGACCTGAAGACGTGACGAAAAGAAAGAAAGATAGAGGGAGTGAAATCTTAATAAGAATCTAGATAGGGAAAATCTCCTATCCTAGTGTCATCATCTATGTTCTCAGGACCTCGGGTTTCTTTATAGAAAGGTGAACATGCATAAGGTTTGATTTTAGAATTCTAAAGTATCATTTCCTTGAGGCCCACTTAATTTTAGTATGCATCTTTAGATATCATGAATGCAGCATACATTATCATGAAATGCATGGCAATGCAAAATATGGTATGCTAATCCAATCATAAGAGATGTTCATGAATCATAACAATCATAGCATGACTTTCTTCTACTTATCTTTTGGGTGACTTAGATTACTTCTTTCTCTCATATAAGGCCACCCTATTTCTCTCGCCTTTTGAGAGTTTTAGGCTATGAGCTCATACTTCCCTAGTCATCACTAGCATACTCTTATCCTATGATAAGTTAACACTTGACTCTTGGAGTACGGGATTAGGGGCAATAGGATCACCTTTCATAACCTTTAATTCAGGGATTCCAAAGGATCACTTCCATATGTTTTATGTCACCTTAACCCTATTGGATCACCCTCATAACCTTTAATTTGGGGAGTCTAGAGGATTACTTCCATATGTTTTATGTCACCTTGACTTTATTGGATCACCTCATAACCTTTAATTCGGGAGAGTCTAGAGGATCATTTCCATGTGTTCTATGTTACTTAGAGATGCAATACATGAACATATAATCACAACTCATCATTCATCATTTCATACTCATAAAACACATCAATTATATATCTTAAAGGTTATTCATCATTTCATACTCATAGATCACATAGGCATGCTATTATCAACATCCTTTGAAAAGCAAACATGTATATACCCATGTGCAACATATAATGGAATACACATTGAATAACATAACACATACAATTTATTCCAATATAATTCATTCTTTAGTAACTGATCATTCTACATTTTTAATTCTAAATTGTTCTTATAGATAATTTGTATTACCTTAGCAACATAATAACAAATCTTTGGATTAGTAGCAAAATTAGAGAGCTTAATAAAAATATTTTCTTATCTAATAATATATATATATGTTCCATGAGTCAAAGTTTCTTATGTAAGTTGAAATAGTGAGTCTTGAGCACTAAGTTAATTTAAGTGAGGGCATAATCTTAAACATGCAATGTAAGCTCTAGTTTTTCATCTTTAAGTTTTAGGTGATGACAAGAAAATAAATATGCTAAGCAAGGAAATGTAAATATGAATAGTCCAATTCTTTATTTTAGTGCTCTAGGCCCTTTAGAGCATTCACTCTAAATCACATTTCAACTTTAAGGTTGAAATAGGTGGGCTTTGAGATTAACCATTTAGGTGATATGAAAATGCAAGCTCTTTTTAATCTTTAAGTAATGGCTTAAAAAGTAAATATGGTAAGGAAGGAATGTAAATATGAATGCAAGTCTAATTCTTTATTTTAGTGCTCTAAGCCCCTTAGAGTATTCACTCTAAATCATATTTTAACTTTAAGGTTGAAATAGGTGGGCTTGGGGTTATTTATTTAGGTATAACCATGAAATGCAAAGCTCAAATATAAATATGCTATGCAAGGACTTGAAATATAAATATGAATGCATTCCATTTATTATTTCTTTGAGTCCTAGGCTCAAGAATACCATTTAACCACATAATATCTTCATTTTCCAAAAACTTTCTCAAAAGTGAAACCTTCAAGCTTTAGAGGTCAAACAAATGATGATTTTGCAATCAACACCTAAGATCCTCATCATCAAGCCATGGTTTCTTCATGATGTAGGCCATAAGGTCAAAAACATAAAGAGAGGAAAAGGAAAAACAAAGAACCGAAAATGGTGTAAAACATCATAAAACAAGAGAAAGAATAGCAAGTACTTAAAACAACTCCCTACCAAAGGTGTTTTTCTTCTGAAAAGAAAAGAGTTTGGCCCTGAAAATGAAAAACAAATCCTCCTTGGTGCTAGATAATGGTTCGGCTAAGAGGAGAAGAAGAAAGAAAAGTTTGTCTTGGATCCTTGATTTTGGAAATGGAGAGGTTATGTGTTTAGAGAAAGGTTTATGGTGTTTGTGAGGTGGTTTGTGTTTAGGAAATGGTGGAGGATGGTGGCTCTTAGAAGAATGAAGAAGAAGAAGGAGAATTCTTTGAGCTAGAAAAAGAAAGCTTTGAAGTTGTGAAAATGAGCAAGTGTTACAAGCTTTCCTTGATGCCTATTTATCGAAAAATGAAACACATGGAGAAAGAAATGGAGGGAGTGGCTTGCGGTCTTTGAGAAAAAGGAAGAAAAATATCTCTTTGCATGGTATGGCTTTGGGCATGGCTAGGTATGATTCAAAGCATGGTTCAAGGTATGGGCAAGCATGGTTCTTTAAGCATTTTTTATTGAATTTCAACATTTGATGGATGAATTTGGGGAGGAGTGGCCGGTCACCATGTAGCCAAAGGGAAGGAAAATGTGTCATCTAATTATGGTTTAGAGGTGTGTTTAGGTGTATCTTTGATTAGGCTTTTGATTAGGAGTTTGTAAGTAAGTGTTTAGGTGTATCTTTGATTAAGCTTTTAATTATGGTAAAGTAATGGATAATTAAGATTTTAAGACAATTAAGGAGTGGTCTTTCTTTATTAGTGAAATCAAAACTCATTTTATATTAAAACCATTCACAAACATAATTCCTTAATTTAAGGAATTGAAGAGAAACACTATTCAAGATTCCATGACATCAATCTTGATTTTAAGACAAAGATTAAAGTGTATCTAAGCAATCTTAGGTTCTAATCAACCTTAATAAATTATTTTGACTCTAGATTAGTAATTAGAATTTACTAATCTTTAATTAGAGCCTAATATTACTTAGGTTTTGTTAATCGTATCATTAGGCCCAAAATGCGCTAAATCAGGGGCAAAATGGTAATTTTGCACAAACATGTCCTGGATACCGGGCTTATACAATCATCATTAGTCACTTATAATTAGCATTCCAAACTTCCCGAGAAGTTCAAGGGCTCAAACGGCACTTATACCTGTGTAAAACGCTATAGGGGTATTTTGATCATTTTGAGCGAAAGTTTAGAAAAATGATTTTCATCTCTGCTATCAATCATAACACGTTTAATCCCCTTGAAGCATTGAGTTGACCCTTCGAGGATTGTTCGGCCGGCCATCTGAATTGGGTGAAATGACCTCAGGGGCATTTTGGTCATTTACGCTCAACAAAAAATAAGGGCATTACATTGTTACCATAATTCAGGAAAATAAACCATATTGCGAGTATTTTAAGTGGCTTGATGAAGCTCTTGCTGAAATGGGAGAAGTTCATGAAATGAGGAGGAAGATGCAAAGTGAGCTTGTTGGAATGTAGAGTTTTCCTCTTAAATGGAAAGGAGTCCATGAAGTTCAGAGAAAGATACAGGCTGAGATTTCTAGGATAGACAATGAAATTAGGTGTTTGAAAATAGGATTCGGGGCTATATGTGTTGTTATATTTGTTGTCATTATCTTTGTTGTTACATGTGTTATGAGGTGACAAATCAGAACCTTTGTAAAAGTACCAAATGTAAAATGAAATGAACTCGTATGAAATTCCTGTCAAATTGCATTATACCAAAATAACACTGCAATATAATTTTCTATGAATAGCTGAATTGAAGATTAAAATACAATGATTTGTACCACAATTTAATTGGTATCAAACTTGCTGTGAAATTGGAACAAATTGAACCCAAATAATATTGCATTGTCATAATATTGCATTGTCATAATTGGTAAATTGAGTCATTATAATAACCTATACCAAAATAAACCCTATGCTACAAGCAAACCATAACCAAAACACATTAACAGCTCCTTAAAACATGTCTAATCCTGGCATGACATAATTAGGCATTTGCAATAACCTATACCAAAATAAAACCCCTATGCCTGTTACAGCATACCATAACCAAAACATATTAACGCTCCTTAAACGGTCCAATCCTGGCATGACGCAAATTAAGTCCCTAAGAAATTGAAAGGGATAGTAGTTATCACCTAAGAATTGTCACTCCTTGGTTCAACCTGATACACTTGTTGAGGCTCAGGCCCTTGTTGAGGCTAAAACAAAACAGAAAATGTAAGCAGAATTTCTGCTATTTGAGTATAAATGACTAAAATGCCCTGAGGTCATTTTTACCCGAATTCGAGGACGTGAACCGACAGTCCCTGAATGGGCCAACTCAATGTTTGAAGGGGTTAGAATTGTTATGAATGATATCCAAGGTGAAAATCTCATTTTCTAAACTTTCGGCTCAAAATGACCAAAGTACCCTCCTGTGTTCTACACGGGTAAAAGGTGCCGTTTGAGCCCGGAATTTTTCCAGGAAGTTTCGAATGATGTTTTTGAGCAATATTTGAATATAGTTGGCCTGAAGGTCCCGAGCTTTAGTATAAAATTACCATTTTGCCCCTAGAACAGTGTACAGTAAGCCTAATGACGCAATTAAGCAAACCTAAGCAATATTAGGCTCTAATCGAAGATTAATTTATTTCGATAATTAATCTAGAGTCAAAATAATTTATTAAGGTTAATTAGAACCTAAGATTGCTTAGTTAAACTCTAAATTGCATTCTTTAATTCAAGATTCCTAGTCATGGAATCTTGAATAATATTTTCTCTCTCCAATTCCTTAAATTAAGGAATTGTGCCATACCTCATTTGACCAAAAGAATTATTTTAAATTACTAATCTAGTAAGATTGCCCTCCTAATCAAGTCTTGACACTCCTAATTATCCAATTACCTCACCTAAACACTTTCTTACAACTCCTAACCAAAACCTTAATCAAAGAAACACCTAAACACATCACTAAACCATAATTACATGGACAAATTAACCTCCCCTTGGCCCAATCTGGCCGAATTCATGGTCCAAGGAAAAGTGTCACATGTTGAAATTTTCTTCACTCAAAGAGCCATGTCTTGCCCATACTTTTGTCCATACCTCACCATGCTTGAACCCATATCCAAAGCCATACCTTGTAAGAGATATTTTTCTTCCCTCCATGGCCGTCGCCATCTCCCCAAAATCAGCCACCATTGTTGCAAATTTTCTATAAATACCAAGCTTGGAAGAACTTGGTTACACTTTAGAAGCTTTGCCAAGTTCAAGCTTCTTGCATTTTCTTCCTTTTGCTCTCAATTTCTCTTCATCTTCTTCATCATTCTTCTACCTCTTAAAGAATCCTTGCCACCACCACAAACCACCACAAACAACCATAAACGACCACTACCTCACCTTAAACCATCTCCTAAACACTTAAACTTTCCATTTTCAAGCTTAGAAACTCAAGGAAAAATCATTCCCTTTGAGTTCCCCCTTTGGCCGAATCCATCATCACAATCCAAGAGGAGATTTTGTCTTCTCAACTCTTCAAGAACCAAGCTTTCTTTCTTCCATTCCAAAGACTTCTTTAGGTAGGGGTTTGTTTTCAAGTTTTGCTTGTTTTCCTTAAAGAAAGTTCTAGTTTTCTCTTGGTTCAAACTCCTTCCTTCCTTTCTTTTCTTTCATTTCGGCCAAGAGGCCATTTTATGAAAATAACATGAGCTTGATGATGAGAGTTTCAAGATAATGACTTGTTGTTGTCATGTGAGGAACCTCTAAAGCTTGAAATAACTTGGTCTTGGACCATACATGCTTGTGTTTCTTTCTCTTTTTCTTGGTTTCATTTTCGGTTCTTTCCTTTTGTTCCTTAAATGATTTCGATTTCCTTTGCCTTGGTTTGAACAAAGTTTGCTAAAAATGTAAAGTAGATCACAAAAGTTTTGTTAAAGAAAATTGATCACATGATTTCAAAGAGCTCTAAGCTTACTCTTGCCAACCTTAAAGTTGGTCGGCCGTTCTAAGAGTTTTACTCTAGATTGAAGCCCATAAGCAATAAAATAAAGAATATGACTTAGTCCTTGTAGTTTTGTTTAGACAAAGTGTTGAACTTTGTGTCCATTTCTTAAGCTTGATGATGAAGTTCAAACCTTAAGACTTCTTTGAAGTCTAGGTGCTAAGAACTCTAAAGCTTGCCTTATGATACATAATGGGTTGAGGTTTATGTTCCTTTAAAGTCTTGCAAAGAGCTCTAGCTAAGATCTAAAATAAGATGCATTCATGTTTACTTTAATGCTTTGCATAGCATGTTTATTTTCAAGTCATCACTAAACAACTTAAAGATTAAAACAAGAATGTGCATCCTTACTTAATAAATCTCAAAGCCTACCTATTTCAACCTTAAAGTTGATTGTTGATTTGGGGTAAACACCTCAAGAGGCCTAGAGCACTAAAATAAAGAATTGAACCTTGCATCTCATGTTTACTTTCTTGTCTAGTATGTTTAATGTTAAACCC